>JAULBW010012839.1:0-10279 GCA_032358265.1 Vaucheria bursata
GGAGCACCTCTGCCCAGCGCGTCAGCCGATGTCGACAACACAGCTGCCGGGCGCGTTCGCGGAGTATGTCTGCCTGCCGGCGAGTGCAGTGGTGCCCATCTCAAACCGTGTCTCGGCCGAACTCGCTTGCTTCGCTGAGCCGCTCTCGATCGGGTTTCACGCTGCCCGGCGAGCGCTCGAGGGCAACCCGCATTCGCTTCGCATCGTCGGTGCCGGGGCCGTCGGCACGTGCTGCCTCATCGCCCTCAGGCTCCTCGGCGCTCAATCCGTCGAGGTCGTCGATCCAAGCCCTCACCGACTGCAGCTTGCGCGCTCGCTCGGCGCAACCGCCTGCATCGATCCGTCGCATGGCCCAGAGGAGAGTCGCGCCTCGAACGCAGCGGACGTGGGTGCCACAGTTCTGACCTCGGGCCACCCCCAGGCGCTCCGAGAGGCCTGTGCCGGCACGATGGACGGGGGTCGCGTGGTGCTCGTCGCATATCTCTCCGACGACAACACACACCCGCCACGCGATCTCGTTCTCCGAGAGCTCTCCGTCGCGGGAAGCACGCTCTCGAACCGAGCTGACCTACAGGACGCCGTGCGCGCGATCGAGACCACGCCGTGCCTCAACTGGTTGACCGTCCGCACGCGGCCCCTATCGGCCGCGAACAGTGCGCTCAGGGAGGCCACGAGCGGAACCCCCGAGATTCGGACGCAACTCGTCATGGACGCGGAATGAGTACCGCTCGCGCCGCTGTGATCGGTGCAGCGGGGCACGCCGGCGGAGAGGTCTGTCGCCTCCTCTTGTCACATCCGTGGATCGAGGAGGTCGTACCTGTCGCCAACTCCCTGTCGCCGCTGTCGCGCATCCACCGGAACCTGGCCGGATCGAACGTCGAGATCAAGACTGCCGACCCACGCCAACTGGACCCCGCGACGCTGGATTTCGCGTTCTTCTGCACCCCCACTGGCGTCGCGATGCAACACGCGGAGCACTTTCTGGACGGCGGGTGTCGCGTGATCGATCTGAGCGCCGACTTCCGTTTTCCGGCGGAAACGTCCTTCAAGGACGCACACGGCCTGGAGCATTGCAGCGAACACCTGCTTCCCGCGGTCCAGGGATTCCCAGAATTCCAATCACATGCCATCCGGAACGCCAGCCTGGTCTCCAATCCCGGCTGCTACGTGGTGGCGGCGATTCTCGGGTTGGCACCACTTTTCACTACGTACCCCGAATTCACGCAAACGCCCGTATCAATGGTTGCCGTCAACGGAACAACCGGCGCCGGAAGCGAGCCACGGCGCGACACGGCCCACTCTCAGATGGTCGGGACGCTCCTCCCCTATGACCTCGCTGGGCACCGACATCGCCCCGAGATCGAGCTGCGCCTCGGCGAGATAACCGGGTCGATCGTCGATATCGACCTGGTCACCATGCATGCCGACTTCGCTCGCGGGATTCTGCTCGTAGCGAGCGTCGCGGTTGCTCCCGGGTGGGCACACATCGCCGACCGGAAACACCTCCTCGGCCTGTATGAGTCCTTCTACTGCGACATGGGCGCCGAATTCGTTCACATAAATCGTGAGCCGTCGGACCAAGCTATGTCAAAGTGCTACCACATATACCCCAGTGTTGCCAGGTTGATCGGATCGAACTCCTGCCACATCGGCATAGACGTAGAACGGCGCCGTCAGTTCGTTCGCATCGTGGCGGCGATCGACAATCTTGGCAAGGGAGCTGCCGGCAACGCCATTCAGAACATGAACATACTGCTCGGTTGCGAGCAGTCGGCTGGCCTTCAACGCCATGGACTTTGAAACGACAAGAAGAGAAGGCGATGCCTCGATGCATGCGAACGACACCTTGGATGGCTCGAAGGCTGCCGCCTTGCAACACCTTCTGCGTCGACCTCAACTTTCACGCGCGATTGGCGGCGGAGATGCGCTAACCGGTCTCCTGGCGGCCAGACATGGTTTCGACGCTATTTGGGCAAGCGGCCTCTGCATCTCCGCCTCGCACGGCTTGCCCGACGCCAGCTTCGTCACGATGACAGAGTTCCTCCAGGCAGCTCGGATAATCGACCGGAGCACTCTTCTTCCGGTACTCGCGGATTGTGATACCGGGTTCGGTGATCCCAACATCGTGGGCCACATGGTGCGTGAGTATGGGCGCGCCGGAATTGCGGGAGTTTGCATCGAGGACAAGCGGTTTCCCAAGCGCAACAGCTTCAGCGAAGGACAAGAACTCGAGTCTGTCGACGAGTTCTGTTCGAAGTTGCGCGCCGCGCGCCAGGCGCGCGTGGGCGACGGGCCTGTGATCATGGCGCGCATCGAGTCGCTCATCGCCGGCATGTCGATCGAAGAGGCAATTGACCGAGCCGGCGCATACGAGAGCGCTGGCGCGGAAGCCCTCCTCATACACTCGAAGGCGAAGGAACCGGACGAAGTGTTTGAGTTCTGTCGGCTTTGGGCGAAAGTCGGCGGACGGCTGCCGGTCGCCGCCGTTCCGACGACCTACTACCAAGTGACCATAGAGAACCTCGAGGAGGCCGGACTCGCGATGGTCATCTACGCCAACCATTCACTTCGCGCCGCGGTCCGGGCGATCGACGACGTCCTCCACGCCATCAACCTTGCGGGGAGTTCAGCGGCCGTCGAAGACCAGATCACGACCGTCGCAGATGTTCTCACGATGATCGGCATGTAGGCAGGTGTACCTTCCGATGAGCTCATGCCACCGCACATGCGCGCTGTCGCTCCGAACGACCGCGTCCATCGGATGACGAGCGGCACGGCCTCGTCGCAAGACCGGCGACCGGCCGAGTGGCGCACCTCGAGTGGTGACGGAATGGACGCGGATCCAGCTGAAGTCCTGCGCGCCACAGCCACGTCGGACTCCGCTCAGCGATCATCGACACCTGGTTTCGGGTCTGGCTCGCGCCCGCGTGTCGTCGTCGTGGATCGCCTTGCACCGTCGGCCGTACGAAAGCTGCTACAGGACTTCGATGTCATCGAGGAGCTCGGTCCATCTTCCGCACGCCTCGGCCAGCTCTTGCGCACTGCGGATGCCATCGTTCTCCGAAGCGGCGTCCAGCTCGACCGTGCCATGCTGCTCGGCGCCCCTCACCTTCAGGTGATCGTTCGCGCCGGTTCCGGGACGGACAACATAGCTCTGGACGTCGCGCGCGAAGAGCGAATTCGGGTGGTTCACCTCCCTGACGCCACAACGCAATCGGTCGCGGAGCTTGCCCTGGGCCTGATGCTGTGCCTCGCGCGCAACATCGCTACGGCCGATCGGCAGCTCAGAGCTTCGCGGTGGGAGAAGCAGGCGAACATCGGGATCGAGCTGCATGGTCGAACGCTCGGAGTGGTGGGGTACGGGCGGATCGGCAGTGAGCTTGCCGCACTCGCACGCGGCGTCGGAATGCAGGTCGTTGCGACGAGTGAGCGCGTTGACGCGGATCGCGCGGCGGTAGCCGCGCGACGGCGGGTACGCCTTTTGCCTCTCGATCGGACCCTTGCAGACTCAGACGTCGTCTGTGTTTGTGTCCCGCTGACGCCCCGAACTGTGGGCCTCATCTCAGCCGCTCAACTGGAGGCGATGCCGGCAGGCTCTCTCCTGGTCAATGTGTCTCGCGCAGGAGTCGTGGACGACGGGGCCGCTGCGTACGCGCTTCGTTGTGGTCGCCTTGGCGGATACGCGACTGACGTCCCGGACGGCAAGGAGGGAGCGTTGGCCCTCGCGAGGTCTCCGAACGTAGTGTTGACTCCACACCTCGGCGGGTCGACCGCAGCGGCACAGGAGCGTGTCGGTCGGGCTGTCGTCGAAGAGCTGTACACACATTTCGGCGTGCATCACCACGGCCAGCGCCCAATCCCGGCCAGTGCGACGTCAGCGAGGCGGATCCGCACAGTTCGCGAGAGGGGTGTTCGCCACGGCGAGCGATGGGTCTACTCCGCGGGATTCAACGTTGATTCCACGCTCACATTCACGCAGCGGATCGACGAGGAACTTTCCGATCTTTCATACATCTCACAGCGCGGCGGGAGAGTATCCATCGTCGCGCACCAGGGCTCCTGGTCCGCGGGGACGGCGAGGCCGCTCGGCGACATCGCTGACTACCTGACGGCTGCGCTCGGTCAGCCCGTCGGATACGTCGACGACTGCGCTTCCCCGAGCGCCGTCGATCGCGCACGCCGTCTTGGGCCAGGCGAGATCTTGCTCTGCGGGAACACTCGAATGTACGCAGCCGAGCAGCAAAACGACCCTGGTTTCGCGCAACAGCTCGCGAGCCTGGGGGATCTCTTGGCGGTCAGCGGGTTCTCGAAGGCTCACCGTGAACACGCATCCAACGTGGGCATCCTCCGGTATCTGCCGGGTTTCGCGACAGACGCTCTGCTTCGCGAGTACGAGCGCCTCGCGCGACTTCGCGATGAAATCGGCCGCAGGCCGTCCATCCTGTTCCTGGGCGGCGTGAAGCCCGAAAAGCTGCGGTTGGCGCTCACGCGGGCGTTGGACCTCTTCGACGTGATCGTCCCCACGGGCGCGGTACTCAACAGCCTGCTCCTCGCCCGCGGGATAGGCATCGGCCAATCCGCATTGCCTTGCGAGCGTGAGGAGGCCCTGGCGCTCGCGACGCGCGTCCTCGGCCACCCACGTGCAAGCCGGATCATCTGGCCGCAGCGACTGATCGTCTCGGAACCCGGTGCATCCGGGATCATGCAACGCCGTGGTCATGTGGAACCCGGTGAGGACGTGGATCCGCGCCTCGCGATCACGGATCTGGAGGTAGACCTCATAAGCGTCTTCGACTGGCTACTCGACCACGCCAAATCGACATCGCCGATCGCGGTGGTCGCGGGAACCCCGTGCGCGTGTCACGACAACCACACGAACGCAGCGAGGCAACTTCGGGGTTTGCTCGAGACACGGCGCCTCGACGGCATCGTGTTGGGTGGAGATTCCAGGCGCGATCTCGGGACCGTCGGGACATCGTCGTCAGGTGGGGGAGCCGCGCTCGAGATCCTTTTCACAGGCCGCAGCACCGTATTGTCCGCGCTCGAGCGATCACAGCGAGGTGACCGGTGGGCTTCAGTTTCGACCACCTGATTACCACCCGCATCATATTCAGACGTGGTGCGCTGACCGAGTTGGGTCCTGTCAGCGCGCAGCTCGGCGCTCGACCGCTCGTCATCACGGGTCGTCGATCAGCACGTGATTCCGGGCTGCTGGAAACGGCATTGCTCTGGCTGGCAACGTCCGGAGTGCGTGACGTTACGACGCACGCGGTCCACCCGGAGCCCAAATCAACTGAGCTCGATGCCGCCCTGAAGGTTGCTCGAACCCGACAGTGCGACTTGGTCATCGGGCTGGGGGGAGGCTCTGCAATCGACGCAGCGAAGGCGATTGGCGCCCTCGCCTGCACGGAGGCGGCGAGCGTGCGGAGCTTCGTCGGGCACACCCTGCCCGACACGAGCCCTAGGCTTCCGGTCGTCGCGGTTCCCACGACGGCCGGCACCGGATCGGAGGTAACTCGCGGCGCCATCGTGACCGACGATCAGCGTGGTCTCAAAGCCGGAATCCGAGGCGTCAGCGTTGCGCCGATTGTCGCGATCATCGACCCTCGAGTTCTACTCACGGCGCCCCCGTCCGTCGTGCACGCGTCAGGCTTCGATGCACTCTGCCATGCAGTCGAGACGTACGTATGCCGCCGGCACAATCCCCTCGGCGATCTTCTCTCGCTCGACGCTTGTGCGCGGCTGGGGCGCTGGCTCCCTCGCCTCGCAGAGGATCCAGCGGAACTCGAGTCGGGCGCAGATGATCTCGCGCTTGCTGCGCTCTTCGGCGGCCTCAACGTGTCGACGCTCGGGAGCTGCCTCCCCCATCGTCTCCAGCAGGCGGTCGGTAGCCTTTCCCACATCCATGCGGCGCACGCCGAAGGCCTTGCGGCCATCTACCCGTCGTGGCTGCAGCGCGCCTACCAGTTCGCACCCGCGCGGTTCGACACGATCTCGGACGCCGTCGGCATAGGGGACATCCGCCTCGAGGCCCGACGCCTTGCATCTCGCCTCGGGCTGCCAACCTCCCTCCGCCAGATCGGCGTCCGATGGCAGGACATTCCCGTCATTGCGTCAAAGGTCACCGGCGCCGTCGAGAACGACCCTACGCCCAACGTCGACGTGGCGCTTTACGAGGAGATATTGGCGGACGCGATGGGAGACATGTCGTGAACACGAGTTCGGGATCGGAGTGCTCACCCGCGATACAGGTCGACGATTTGACGGTGAGCTACCTCCGAGGCACGAGCCTCATCGATGGCGTTCACAACCTCTCTTTTGCTGTCGCGCCAGGCGAGATCCTCGGCATCGTTGGGCCGAACGGAGCTGGCAAGACGTCGACCATAAGCGCCTGCACCACTCGCATCCGCCCACGCCTCGGTGACGTCAGAATTTGCGGACACTCGGTTCGAACTTCGCCGGTCTATGCACGTGCGAACATCGGAGTTGTCCCGCAGACGTTCTCGCTCGACAGCAAGCTGACCGTTGAGTGCAACGTCTACTACCACTGCCGATACTTCGGGATGGGGCGAACCGAGGCCCGCAAACGAGTAGCTCGATCACTCGAGCAATTCCATCTGGAAGAATACGCCAAGGCGGATGTCGCGTCGCTGTCCGGAGGAATGGCGCAGCGTCTCAAGCTCGCACGAGCCCTCAGCCATCGCCCACTGACGCTCTTCCTCGATGAACCGACGACCGGGCTCGACCCCGTGAGCCGACTGTACCTGTGGGAGGCCATCCGTGGCCTCCGCAGCGACGGCGTAGCGACCGTCATCACGACACATCAGCTCGAGGAGATCGAGCGCGTGTGCGACAACGTCCTCGTCTTGGTTGGAGGTGAGCGCCGGGCCTATGGCATGCCCGGCGAGCTGCGACGGGAGATCGGCGGAACGAGAAGAACGATCCAGCTCGGAATTCGAGGCGAACTACCACCGGCGTTCGTTGCTGCGATCGACTCGCTCGGCCTCGATGCCCGCCGCGAAGGCAACACGTTTCGATTGCGGCATCCACACGTTGTGAAATGCGTCGGACAGGTGATGAGGCTGTGTGAGCTCCATGGCGTGGATCTGGATTCGCTGGCCGTCGAAGCAGCGACGCTCGAGGAAGTCTTCATCACGTTGTCGGAGAAATGACCCATGCTTGAGGCGAACGATACCGGCCGCGATCCGCTGGACGCACCAAGTAGCACCCTGCCCAGGCGCGCGATGCTCGGATTGCTCGCTCGTGACTTCCACGTCCTACGGCGGGACATCTACGACTTCCTCGCGCGCACGATCGTGCAGCCGCTCCTCGTGATTTTCGTCTTCGTGTACCTCATGCCGCGAGTCCGCGGAGGACAGGGCTTCGAAGGATATGGCACCGTCATCGCTCCTGGTCTGATCGGCTTCGGTGCAATCTTCACCGCGGTGCACGCCATCGGCATGCCGATGGCGGTCGACTTCTCCTACGCGAGGGAGGTCGATGACCGGGCGCGCGCTCCCCTCTCGGCTGCGGCCTTGGGCTTCGAACGCCTCCTCTTCGGGGCCGTGCAGGCCATTGTGGCGTGTGTCGTCGTCATCGGCGCGTGCCTGACCGTCGGGAGCATTCGATCCACGTTCGAGCCGCGAGTCGGCTTGGTTGTGCTTGGTGTTCTGTTTGCTGCCGTCGGCGCCGCATCGTTCGGACTTGCCATCGGAAGCCTCGTCAGGCCAGCGAAGTTGGCCGGCTTCTTCGGCCTGATCATCATTCCTTTGATGTACCTCGGATGCTCCTACTTCAGCTGGCAGTCGCTCGACGAAGTACGGTGGCTGCAGGTCGTCGCTCTCCTGAACCCCCTCGTCTACATCAACGAGCTCCTTCGCGCGGCGCTGACACCGCAAGAACCGCACATGGCGGTGTGGCAATCTGTGCTGGGCGGCGTTGTGGTCGACGGCGCTCTGGTCTTCACGGGCGTGCGGGCTTTCGAGCGCAGACTCACCGAATGAAGAGGCGGGCGGCCGTCGCACCAATCCAGACCGTACTCCGACCGGCCTAGGTACCCGAGCTAGGACGCGACGACACAGATTTGATCCGGGATCCTCGTCTGGCCGTGCCTTCATTTGCCCCGCAACCCGTCTCTGTCATCCTTCGGCACCCGCAATCGCGGCGAATTGCTCATTGAGTGCACCGGACGCGAGTTGCTCGTACGCCGCATCCATCGCTTCCTGCTGCGCAGGGGTCGCGCCACATATTACGGCGCCATTGATCGCGACGTCGTCACCGGGCGAGAACACGATCATCTCGCCCTCGCGTGCGTGACCTGCGAGCACCATCGACAGTGTCGATCGCACGTAGTCAGCCCCATCGAATCTCACCGCGACCTGCCACCTGAGCTCGCCCTCCCCGCGGCATCTATCCGACTGACCGGCGCTCAACATGATCTTGCCGTCATCGTTTCCGAGGTGCGTTATGTTGAATTGGCCGGAGTCCAGGAATGGATAGACGGCGTCGGCCCCCTCCGCAACAGCGGTCCGGTACGCCTCGGCGGCCTTGACCACGTCGTTGAAGTCCTGAGGACTCGCCCCGACGGCATAGAAGGTGGATCGAAGTCTCGCATCCACGAGACGCAGTCCCAATTGAAACGCTCGGAAGTTCTGCATCTCGATGTCGAGGGTGCAGCATCCGATCACCGCGGCGGTGTCTCCTCCAGAGCCCTGCAGGAGAATTCCTGCCGCTGCGCCCGCCGTGTACGCCACGCCCAGGCGGTCGTCGCCGCTCACAAGATATCCGTCATCTCGCGGGAAGGAGCTTCCGCAATTGCAGTACCAGAAGAGTTCGGAATGCCTCTTGGAGACCTCCACAAGGGCCGATGCAATCACCGGTGATCCCACGACTACGATATCGACGGGCTTATTGGCAAGTTTCTCAAGCTCGGCTTCCGCACGTGCTGGATCAATACGATCGGCGACGATGACTTCGCCGAAACCAGGGGCCTCCGACAGCTCGGCTGCATACTCAGTGATCGCCTGATAGTACGATTCGTCGTCGCGCCAGCCGTCCGCGGCGATGCCGATCCGGACTATACCGTCGCCGTTGACATCGAGGTCAGCGACGACCGTCGGCACAACGGATCCGCCGCCAGAGTGAGGTTCGCTCGCGTGCGAAGCACCATCGTCGCTCGACGGTGTGCTGCACGCCGCAGCAGCGGACGCGAACAGGGCAAACAGCAGGAACGCAGGGCGAGTCATGAGCGAGAGTGTCGACCTTTCCTCCGAACCCGAAGGTTGCACCGGCAGGTGCGCCACGTGCCCACGACCCACCTCATACTGGCCCGGTCGGCCGATTCGGCCGACCGGGCGGGAACGCTAGCTATCAGTTGTACACGCCGCAGTCAGGGTTGCACACATAGATTAGGTAGCCACTCGTATTCGGAGCCGAGTACGAGGCACTGAAGGGGTACGATGCGTCGTAGTTCTGAATTGTCCAGATGTCAGGCGCGTTTACGGAAACACCAATGCCATCACAGTCCGAGTCGTTGGAAACTCCCGTGGAGTAATACTGATAGGTGATGTAGCTGTATCCGAAGTAGTGCGTGGCACTGCAGGAGCCGTTGGTATCCGTATGCGACGCCGCCGCCGCCGGGCCGGCGGCCAGAGATATTGAGGCGAGAGCGAGCGCCACTATCAACGCCAACTTCTTCTTCATTAGAACCTCCATCGTTAAGGTGTAAAATCCATGTTGGGTTATTCGCAAGGATGGAAGCTCGTGGGCGCAATTTCCCCCCACCCCACCCCGGACTCTCGCGTACGTGCGCACGCGTGTCAACACATTCAGTCAGCGCATTCAAGGGATGCCGGATGTCATTCCGTTGTGGGACGTCACATCTCGTTGACGCTGCCTCATTTCGGCCGTCGCCGGACAGCCCGGAGGATCCGCTCGGGCGTCCTCGCGAGGAGACGTCCAACCTGACTGGAATCTCGCTGGGGCCCAGGAGTCGTGCCAGTTCACCGGCCGCGCCCGACTGACTGCTTGGCACGCGCGTCCGATGATCAGAGCTCCATGCCCGACCACCGAGCCGCCGCTCGAGCACACGAGAGTCGCACACCAAGCGACACGATCAGGGTGGTGTCCGACGCGAGGACGAACACCCCCGCCCAGGTACCGTCGCTGAACGCGGCGCGAGGCCCGCCAGCGGGTGGTCCGACGTGCAGCTCGGTGCGTACCGCCCGCGCCTCACCGATCACGGCGGCGTTCGAGGGGACGTTGACAACCTATCCCACCA
>JAULBW010012850.1:0-10278 GCA_032358265.1 Vaucheria bursata
TTTTCTCTCGCAAAGGCGCGAAGACGCAAAGTAAACGCCAAGAATACGGGGAGAGGGATTGAAAATGGTGGTTGCGAGTCGACGCAATAATCCTAATGCCTTATGTCTTCTTTGCGAGTCCTTTGCGCCTTAGCGCCTTTGCGAGAGACTAAAAAGTCAAATGACCGAAACAAAGAAAGAACAACCAGAAGACGCCGTTGAGCGAAATCGCCAAGCGATTCTCGCCTCCCCCAGCTATCGCCTCGCCGAGCTCGACGTCGAGGTCCCAGGTGAGCGTCGCCGCGTAGGCGACGTTGCCGAGCGGCTGCGCGCTGCGCGGGTGCGCCTCGCCGGTCGAGCCGAGGGCGCGCGCGCGCCCGTCGCTGAACGCGCGCTCCTGGCGGTGGCAGGACGCGCACGCCTGCGTCCCGTTCAGCGACAATCGGCTGTCGTGGAACAGGAAGCGTCCGAGCTCGACCTTGGCGACGTCGCGCACGCGGACGATCGCCGCGCTCGGCGCCTGGTCGCGCGACTGCTCGAGCCCCGACGCCTGCGTCGACGCGGGCGCGCTCTTGACGATGATGTCCTCGAACTCGTCGACCGTCGACAGGCGTCCGAGCGTGTTGACGGTGAACTGGAACACCTGGTTGCCCGGTACGGGCGGTCCGCCGAGCTGGCCCGCCGCGACCTGCACGTTCTGGCTCTGGATCGCGTTCTGCACGTCCAGCACCGTCAAGCCGAAGGCCTCGAGCTTCTGCGGATCGAGCCAGATGCGCATGCTGTACGGACCCGCGCCCATCACGTTGACCTGGCCGACGCCGGGCAGGCGCGCGATCGGGTTCTGCAGGTTGATGATCGCGTAGTTGCTGAGGAAGGTCTCGTCGTAGCGGTCGTCGTCGGAATACAGGCTCTCGATCAGCAGGATGTTCGTGCTGACCTTCTTGACGTTGACGCCCTGCGCCTGGACCTGCGTCGGAAGCTGCGCGAGCGCGGAGTTGGCCGCGTTCTGCACGAGCGGCAAGGCGACGTCGAGGTCGGTGCCGATCGCGAACGTGACGGTCAAGGTGTAGCTGCCGTCGCTGCCGCTCGCGGACTGCAGGTAGATCGAGTCCTGCACGCCGTTGATCGCCTGCTCGATCGGAATGCCGACGGTGCTCGCGACGACCTGCGCGCTCGCGCCCGGGTAGTTGGTCGACACCTGGATCGTCGGCGGGACGATGTTCGGGTACTCCGACACCGGCAGGCTCATCATGCACACGACGCCGAGCACGATCGTGATGATCGCGATGACGTTCGCGAGGATCGGCCGCTCGATGAAGAACTTCGACATGCGTGCGTCGTCCTAGGGCTTGCTGCCTGCGGCCGTGCTCGTGCTCGCGGACGCCGTTCCGACGGCAGCGCTCGGCTGGGGCGCCGGGGCCCGTTCGGCCGTGACCTTACGTCCGGGAATCGCGCGCGCGAGCCCCGCGACGATCACCTGGTCGGTGGCGGTGAGCCCGTCCTTGACGACGATCTGCTCGCCGACCTGCGCGCCGGTCGTGACCGGTCGGCGCTCGACGACGCCGTCGCCGTTGACCAGCAGCACGTACTCGCCCTGCTGGTCGAAGGCGATCGCCTCGCCGGGGATCAGCAGAGCGTCGGCGGACGACGTCGCCGGAATGCGCAGGCGGACGAACAGCCCGGGCAGGATGCCGGGCTCCGGGTTCGGGAAGATCGCGCGCGCCTGCAGCGTGCCGGTGGTCGGCGCGACGGTGAGGGCCGCGAAGTCGAGGTGCCCCTGGTACGGGAAGTCGGGCTGCCCCAGCAGGCCGAACGACGCCGGGATCTTCTGCTCGGCCACCTTGGCGCGCGCGCTGCCCTTGTACTCGGCGCCGATCCTCAGCAGCTCGCGCTCGTCGATCGTGAAGTAGACGTAGAGCGGGTCGGTTCGGTCGATCGTCGCGAGCGACGTCGGCTGGGCGGCGCCGCCGACGACGTTGCCGGGGTCCACCAGGTGGCGTCCCATGCGGCCGTCGAACGGCGCCGTGATCCTGGTGTAGCCGAGGTTCAGCTTGGCGAGCTCGATCTGCGCCTGCGCCGCGAGGATGCCGGCCTGCGCCGACTCCTGCTCGTACGCCCAGCGGTCGACCTCGGTCTGCGGCGCGGATTCTTCCTTGACGAGCTGCGTGTAGCGCCCGAGCTCGGTCTTCGCGTGCACCAGCGCCGCCTGCTGCGCCGCGAGCTGCGCCTCGGCCTGCTGCAGCTGCGCCTTGTACTGCGACTGCTGGATCGTGAACAGCAGGTCGCCCTTCTTCACCTCGGCGCCGTCGGTGAAGTGGACCTGCTCGAGGTAGCCCTCGACGCGGGCGACCAGCGTGACCGAGTCGGTCGCGGCGGTGTTGCCGGTGAACTCGAGGTAGTCCGTCACCGGCTGCGTGCTCGGGCTCGTGACCGTGACCTTCGGCGGCGGCGGAGCGGGCGGTGTCGTCGAGTGGCAGCCGGTCGTGCCGATGCCGAACGGCGCGGCGCTCAGCGCGACGGCGAAGGCGACCAGCGCGCGCGCGGTACGCGTCGAAGGTCGCGGTCGCGACGATGCGGGCGAATTTGTTCTTTGCGGCGTCATTTGCTCACTCGGCTCGCTACCATTCGGGAAGCCCCGGCGATGCGCTCGAGTCCTCCGGTCCGGGCAGGCCGGGCGCCTCGGGCGCCAGCAGCTCCGGCGTCAGCAAGGTGCCCCAGTCGGTGCGCTCGGCCATCTCGGTGCTGACGTCCTCGGGCACGAAGTCGTTGCCCTCGCGGATCTGCCAGCCGCCGCCGAGCGCGCGGTAGGCCGCGATCAGGCCGAGCGAGATGTCGCCGCGCGCCGTCGCCAGGTCACTCTGCGCTTTGTAGAGGTTCTGCTCCGCGGTCAGGACCGTCGTGAAGTCGGCGGTACCCTGCTTGTACTGGTTGAGTGCGATCGTGAGCGCGCCCTCCGCGGCCGTGGTGCTCTGCTGCAGGTAGACGCTCTGCTCGCGCGACTTGACGAACGCGACCAGCCCGTTCTCCACTTCCTTCTGCGCCGACAGCACGGAGTTCTGATAGTCGATCAGCAGGCCCTGGAACTTCGCGTCCTGGACCCGGACGTTGTTGGTGATCTGCCCGTAGTTGAGGATGTTCCACTGCACCGCGGGCCCGACCGAGTAGGCGACGCTCTTGCCGGTGAAGACGTCGCCGAGCGTGCCGCGTCCGATGTCCGAGGCGAGCGTACCGACGTTGCCCACCAGGGTGAGCGCGGGCAGCAGGTCCGCCTTCGCGAAGCCGATCTGCGCGCTCTGCGCCGCCGCGTCGAGCTCCGCCCTGCGGACGTCCGGACGGCGGCGCAGCAGGTCGGCCGGGCCGACGGCGTGGACGAGGCGGATGCGGGAGAGGTCGCGGCGCGGGAAGTCGGGGTGCGCGACGATGGCCGACATCATGGTCGGGAAGGAGGCATAGGAGAAGGTGATGCGCTCCTCCTCCATGACGGCGAGCGCCTCGCCCGCGTCGAAGTGGAGGCGGCCGACGAAGGTCGCGCCGGATGCCCGGCAGGCCGCCATCGGCAGCATCGTCGACATGTGGAAGAACGGCAGCGGATCGAAGATCCGGTCGGCAGCGGTGAGCCGGAACCGGTCGGCGAGCGCCGCCGCCGTCCGCGCGAGGCAGGCGTGAGGCAGCATGCAGGCCTTCGGATAGGCCGTGGTGCCCGAGGAGAACATCATGATGGCGATGTCGTCCCCGCGAACCGCGGCGGCGCGCGCCATCACCTCCCCTGCCCCGACGGTCGCAGCGGCGGCATCGAGTGCCGCGCGGGTGGGCCAGCGGGTCTCGCGCGGATCCTCGAGATTGACGATCAGCCGCAGCCTCGGCGCGGCGGCAAGCTGCAGCGGCGTGCCCTGCTGCCAGTCGGCGAGTTCGGGATAGATGCGCCCCAGCATCGTCCGGTAGTCGTGATGGGCCAGTGCGTGCCCGCCGATGATGAGGGCGTCGGCGTCCGAATGGGCGAGCACGTAGCGCAGCTCGTCGTCGCGGTAGCGGGCGTTGATGGTGAGCACCGTCGCGCCGATGAGCGCGGTGGCGTGGATCAGCACCGCGTAGTCGATGCTGTTGGGGATCAGCAGCGCGACGTGCTGGCCGGGCCGGATGCCGAGGCCGACGAGCGCCTGCGCGTGGCGCACCGCTTCGTCCCACAGCCCCACCCAGGTGAGGCGGCGGCCGTCCATGACAAGGGCCTCCCCGTCGGGCCAGCGCTGCGCCGCGGCCTGCAGCGTGCCGCCGATCGTCAGCGGATCGAGGAGGGTCATGGCGTGCTCCCGTCGCGGCCCGCGGCCCAGGCGGCGGCCTGCGGGCTGGTGACCCAGGCCACGGCATTGCCGAGCAGGCGCTCGAAGGCGGGGTTGGAAAAGGTGGTGCCGTCGTTGCCGCACTGGATGACCACGACCGGGCTGCGCCCGGCCCGGCGCGCCCAGGCGATCAGGTCGGTGCCGGGCGGATGGGTCCATCCATCCCGGCTCTCGGCCCGGCCCTCGACCGCGGCTGCGGCCGAGTGGAAGTTCCCGGCGACGAAGTCGAAGCGCGCCCGGACGAGAGGCACCACGTCAGGCTCGAGCAGGGGCATCAGGTAGAGCTCGTCCTCGAACGCGATGCGCTCGGGCAGGCCCTCGGTCACGGGGTGCCCAGCCACGACGTCGGCCTCGTAGCGAACCGCGGAGAGATAGCCCGAGTCCGGGTAGTCCCGGCCCTTGTAGGAGCCGGGGCGGTAGAAGAAGCGCGTGCCGATGGCTTCCGCATAGCGGTCCCAGGTCGGCCAGCCGGCGATCGCGTGGTGCAGGAAGACGAGGGGCTTGCCGGCCGCCAGCAGGGCCTCGAAGCCCTCCTTCATCGCGTCGGTGGGCTCGATGAGATCGGGCGGGCGCCGCGCGCGGAACCGCAGGCCGGGCAGGTCGTAGAAGACGATGGCCGCGAAGTCCTCGGCCATCCTCGGGTCGAGCAGGCGCGCGGCGGCGGGCTGCTCGACATGCGTCCAGGTAAAGCCCTGCGAGGTGAAGCCTTGCAGACGATCGAAGAGGCCACAGAACGCGGCCTTGTCGAAGGGGTGGCCCTTGGTGGCGACGAGGAGGTTGGGCCGGTCGTAGCGGATCACCATGGCCTGCCGCCGCGCCGGGCGCCCCCGGCGTCAGAACTGGACGCGCTTCGTCATGCCGCCGTCGACGATGAGGTTGGTGCCGGTCACCCAGGAGGCCGCGGGGCTCGCCAGGAAGACCACGCAGCGCGCCACCTCCTCGGGCTCGCCCATGCGGCCGCTCGGCTGCTGGGCCAGCGTCGATTCGTAGATCTGCGGCTGGCTCGCCTTGATCTGCTCCCAGGACCCGCCCTCGAAGATGATCGGGCCGGGCGACACCACGTTGACGCGGATGTTGCGGCGGAAGGTCACCTGCGAGAGTTGCTTGGCGTAGGTGATCAGCGCCGCCTTGAGGGCGTTGTAGGCCATCGGCGCCATGAAGGTCTCGACCGCGGCGGTCGTGCCGATGAAGACGATCGAGCCGTGGCCCGATTCCTTCAGCGCCGGCATCAGGGCCTCGCAGCCGCGAACCGCGCCCATGAGGTCGATCTCGAAGTTGCGGTACCAGTTCTTCTCCCCGTCCATGCCGCCGCCGGCGCTCACGTTGGGGATGAAGATGTCGCAGCCGCCGAGCTTCTCGGCGGTCTCGACCAGCCAGGCCTTGTAGGGCTCGGCGTCCTTCACGTTGACCACGGAGCCCAGCACCTTGGTGCCATGCGCCTTCAGCGCGGTGACGGCCTCTTCGACCTCCTCGGGCTTGCGCGCGCAGATCGCGATGTCGCAGCCCTCGGCGGCCAGGATGTCGGCGATACGCCGGCCGATGCCGCGGGTCGCCCCGGTGATGATCGCCTTCTTGCCCTTGAGGCCGAGATCCATGGCGCACTCCCCGCGTGATTGATTGGCCCGATCCTACACCACCCGCCCGCCCCGGCAAGCGCCTGTATACGCAGCGGGCGGGTTTTGTGTTTTTTTCAGGCGTTGACCATCGCGTCCACTTGCGCGGCGGCGCGGCGGCCGGAGCGATAGCCGAACACGATGGCGGGCCCGAGCGTGCCGCCCGCCCCGCCATAGACCATGCCGGTGGGACCGGCCATGGCGTTGCCGGCGGCGAACAGGCCGTGGATCGGCAGGCCGTCGTTGTCGAGCACGGCGCCGTGCCCATCGGTGACCGGCCCGCCCTTGGTGCCGAGCGTGCTGGAGACGATCTCGAGCGCGTAATACGGCGCCTTGCCGATGGGGCCGAGCGTGGCGCCCTTGCCCGGATACTGGCTGAGGTCGCCGTTGAAGCCGTCATAGGCACTGTCGCCACGGCCGAACTCCGGGTCGGAACCCGCCGCCACCGCGGCGTTCCAGCGCTCGAGGCTGGCGCGCAGGCCCGCCGGATCGATGCCGATCCTGGCCGCGAGCTCCTCCGGCGTCGCGCCGCTCGGCACCCAGGCCGGCATGGTGCCGCCGGCCGGCACGTCGAGGAAGCCGTAGCGCTCGATCATGGAGGCGTCGAAAACGAGCCAGCACGGCAGGTTGCCGTACTCGAAGCGCACCGGGTCGAACTGGTGGAACGCGCCGCCGAGCGCGTTGTAGTTGGTGGCCTCGTTGACGAAGCGGCGGCCCTTGCGGTTGACGATGATGCCCCCCGGCAGCGCCCGCTCGCGCAGGATGAGCACCACCTTCTGCTCCCCGTACTGCTTCACGCCGGGCAGCAGGCAGACGGGCATCCACCACGCCTCGCGCATGTTGCCCATGCGGGCGCCGGCCTTCATCGCCATGGCCTGGCCATCGCCGGTGTTGGTCGGGATCGAGGCGGGGTGCTGCATGGGTCCACGCAGGAAGCCCGTTACCATGTCGGCGTTCCACTCGAAGCCGCCGGTGGCGATGACGACGCCGCCGCGGGCCGTGACGTCGTGGACTTGGCCGTCCTTCTCGATGCGCACGCCGGCGACGCGCCGGCCGTCGGTGATCAACTCGACGGCGCGCGCCTCCGTGACGGGCGCGAACCCGCGCTCCAGGCAGGCCGCCAGCAGCGCACCGATCATGCCGCGGCCGCGGCCATTGACCTTCGCCTCGCGGCGACGCTGCATCTCGGCCTCGTCGATCCGCCCCGCCCCACCCCCGCGCGGCGATTCCCGCGTCGTCATGTAGACGTGGCCGGTGACCGGATCGGAGAACTGGCCGATGCCCACGCGGTCGCTCCAGTCGCCGAGGCCCGCGAACGAGAACGTCCCCGGTTCGATGGACCGGCCACCCTTCGGACAGCCGCCCGGGTGTTCGGGGTGGTAGTCGGGGATGGGCAGCAGATGGAAGCGAACCGGCGTCTTCGTCTCCAGGTAGTCCAGCGCCTCGGCCACGCCGTCGACGAAGGCCTCCGCCATCTCGGGGCGGATCAGGCCGTTCGAGAGAGCCGCCAGATAGGCGAGCGCGTCGGCGCGGGAGTCGGGCAGGCCGGCGTCGCGGGCGAGCCGGTTGTCCGGCATCCAGGCAACGCCGCCGGACAGCGCCGTGGTGCCGCCGACGACCGAGGCCTTCTCGAAGAGGCCGACGCGCGCGCCGGCATCATGCGCCGCCAATGCCGCCACCATCCCGGCCGCGCCGGTGCCCAGGACCACGACGTCGAAATCGGTCTGCATGCGCCCCTCCCCTGTGTTTGGGATAAGGTATGCGCAGAAGGGCCGACCTGTATACGGCTTTGTCATTCAACTCACCAGTTGCCCTCTCTGGCGTCCTGCCCGGGCTCGGCCCGGGCATCCACGACTTTGGTTGAGACAGGCGAAGTCGTGGGTGGCCGGGCCAAGCCCCGCCATGACGGCGGAGAGGATGAGCCTTGTCGGCCAGAGCGCACAGACACGCTTCCACACTGCCTCGATCTGCGTATACAGTATCGCCACAAAGATATTCAGGGAGGATGCCATGCGCTTCGCCAACCGCGTTCTGTTCGTGACTGGCGGCGGTTCGGGCCTGGGCGCCGCGACGGCACGACGCTATGCGTCGGAAGGCGGCAAGGTGGCCGTGGCAGATCGCAATGGCGCCGCGGCCGAGGCCGTTGCAGCCTCGATCCCGGGCGGGTTGGCGATCACCTGCGACGTGGGCGATGAAGCCTCGGTGGAGGCGGCCGTCGCGAAGACCCACGCCACGTTCGGGCGGCTCGACAGCGTGTTCTGCGCCGCGGGCCACGTGGAGTTCGCCCCCATCGAGCAGTTCACGGCCGAGCAGTTCGAGCGCATGCTGCGGGTGCACGTGACCGGGACGTTCCTCGCGTGTCGGGCGGCGTTGCCACGCCTGCGGGCGTCCGGCGGCGGCGCGATCGTGACCGTCGCGTCCGTCGCGGGTCTCACGGCCCGCAGAAACCTCGCGGCCTATTCCGCCGCGAAGGGCGCGATCCTGGCGCTCTCGCGGCAGCTCTCGCTCGACGCCGCCGACGACAAGGTGCGCGTCAACGTCATCGCCCCCGGCACCGTGCGCACCGGCATGACGGAGCCTCTCTACTATGCCCGTGGCGAAGGCGACTACGCCAAGGGCGCGGCGATGTCGTCGAGCGACTCGATCCAGAAGCGCGTCGCGGAGCCTGAGGAGATCGCCGCGCCGGTGTGTTTCCTGCTGTCGGACGAGGCGAGCTTCTGCACCGGGATGACGCTGGTGGCGGATGGCGGTCTGACAGCGATTTGAATCGCATGGACAGGTCAGCTCAAGCATTGCGCGAGCGTCTCGGCCTCCACCACCTGACCGTGCTGGATGCGAGCCCGGCCGAGGTCGTCACGATCGCAGCGGACATCGGCTGCCCCACCGTCACGCTCTTCGTGCAGGCGACCGGGCGCAGCAACGATGCCTATCCCATCGTCACCGACGGGCCGGTGGCGCGCGACGTCCGGGCGCGACTAGCCGACACCGGCGTCCGGGTGCACAACCTCGAGGCCTTCGTCCTGCGCCCGTCGGTGCCGGCGGAAGCCTTCGTGCCGGCGCTCGACCTCGGCGCCTCGCTGGGCGCAGCCAGGTTGACCGTGCTGGTGGGCGACCCCGACCTCGGCCGCGCCTTCGACCGCTTCAGCGCACTGTGCGAGGAGGCCGCGGCACGCCGGCTCGCCGTGCACGTCGAGTTTCACGCGTTCACCCAGATCCGCACCTTCGGCGCGGCCCAGGGGTTCCTCGCCCGCGGGCGCCCGGCCAACGCGGCGCTGGCCGTGGACGCGCTGCACCTGCACCGCAACGACCACGGCATCGAGCCGTTGCGCTGCGTGGCCGGCGCGCCGATCGGCTATGCGCAGCTGTGCGACGGGCCGCCGACGGTCGGCCCGGAGGAGGCCTTCGCCGAAGCCGTGGGCAACCGCATGCTGCCGGGCGAAGGCAGCTTCGACCTGCCCGGCTTCGTCGCGCTGCTGCCGCCGGACATCGTCCTCGACATCGAGGTCCCCTCCCGCGTCCTGCAGGAGCGAGGGCTCGGCCCGCTGGCGCGGGCGCGCGCCGTCATGGACGCGACGCTACGCTGCCTCGGGCCGTGAGCCGCCGGGCCGCCGTTCAGCCGCACGGTCTCAGGCTCAAGTCCTGCGGAACCAGGTCGTGCGGACCCACGCACTCGGCGAGCCGGATGAGCCAGCCCAGCACCATGGCCTTCTCGCCGTCGTCGCGCATGTCGACGAGGGCACGCTCGGCGACGGCGCGGAACTCGTGCCATCGCAGGACGAATTCGGCGAGATCGCGGGGATTTTCGGCTTCGCTTGAAGAGAACTTTGGCACGTTTTTGTGTCCTGATGACCTGACGCCCAAGCATAGTGCCAGTTGCCGCGGCGGTGCCGTGAGAAGGGCGTGAAATGCCCGTGAAGCCAATTGTTGCACCGGCCTGCGCGCGATAGCCTCCTGACGGGATCGCGAGAGGCGGGCATGGCGGACACGCTGGTCGAGGTCAATCTCTACGGAGCCTGCCTGGTCAGGACGACCGGTGACGCGCCCGTCGAGATCACCGGCGCCAAGCACAAGGCGCTCTTCGCCCTCCTGGCGACCGCCCCGCATGGCCGGCGCACCCGGGCCTTCGTCCAGGAGACGTTGTGGGGCGCGGGCGACTACGACACCGGCAACCAGAACCTGCGGCGGGCCGTGTCCGACCTGCGCAAGAGTCTGGGCCCCCACTTCGACGCGCTGATCACGGCGACGACGACCGAACTCATCCTCGACCTGACGCGGGTCGCGTTTCTGGGCGAGCCCGGGAGCGGCACTTTCCTGGAAGGCATCGAGGTCAAGACGCCGGGTTTCCTGCG
>JAULBW010012860.1:0-10275 GCA_032358265.1 Vaucheria bursata
ACCAATTGAGCTAATTGGGGAACTATATCATCAACATTCCACATTCTTATTCCCCCAAAAGGCATTGCAGTTGCCTCCAAATGTCGACAAAATGAAGGATTTCCGCATGCCGGAGCAGCTAAAGTAATCAAATTGGGCTTAAGGTGATAAAAATATGCTGCTGCAAGTTGGGCTAATGATCCCCCCATCGAGTGGCCTACACAAGCAGTTTTAACTGATAAATACACTTGTACTCTGATATTAAACCATAAGAAAATCCTCAGTAGACTTGTTTGAAAATCAATGGCTAACCATCATAAACTTTATGTAAATATTCGTTTCACTGAATCTTATATGTAATTTTTGAACGGACAACGATTCTAATGAAGGAAAAATCATACAGATCATACCATTTACAGAAATTGGTAAAAATATAATTTATGCCCTACGTACACTAGCAGATCTGTTTTAAATCATGAGCAGCAATTTGCAGGGCAATAAATTTGAAACATGAAATGTTAAAGCTCTTTGTAAATGATAAAAATGATACTATATTTGTACAATATATATATTATTGGTTACAGAGTGTAATGAAATTATTCATTTGCAAAGCCTAAATTTACCTGTGAAGAGAATTTTGCCAGCATGCAGGAACTGATCTCCAGATTTTGGCTCAACCACGGCTTCAATCTGCTCAGTTTACATACGTAAAAAAACAATGTATGAAAATAAAAAATGAAATGTCTATATTACCTGTGTTAAAATGGAATCAAATGCTCGCTTGAAGCCACTGTGCACTTTCATATCATTCGGTGGGGTGTACCCAGAAAACATCAGAGTTGGGGGAATAAAAGGCGTTGGACCAAATGTTATGTCAGTCAAGACATCAATTTCATCCTGAGAAAACAAATAACCATAATAAATAAAATCGATATTATACTAAAATAGACCAGTTGTGACACAATAAAAAACTTTTCAGAATTTCAATTACAGATCAAATAAGTTCTTTGATCTGACTTGAATTGTAACATGCGTATACATGTATAAACCAAGAAATTAATTCCCTTATAAAATGCATAACTATTATACTATTCTACTACTTGTCGGAATCAAATTTGACTATGACCACTTTTCTTGACTTAATAATGATCTTTTCAAATTGATACTGAAACCTCGGTCCTGGTGTGATCCATTTAAAGATGTTTCACTATAGAGAAAAAAATAGAATCACCACTAAAAAACTATTGGAATTACGACAAAAATTATAGAAACTTGCCCCAAAATCTAACTGTATCTATTATTTAATCCTTCAACAAAACATTTTCTTCGATTCATATGTAATTTATACGCTGAATACCTTGGTCCCTCTAAAGGAAACTACAGTGAGGTTAAGTGTTTCGGAATAAGCTGCAATAGCGCATGCCTGGCTAGATAATATTTCAACAACCTAAAAGACCAAAAAACTATGAATGTAACTTTAAAAGTGTATGCAACCATTAAATCATATTCGAGATATTTCACTTCAAACAAAATCAATTTCAATAATTTTTTTCAAAATTTAAAGTTAATTACATATAAATTTTTATCAACCTGTAGAGGATCATCGTAGTCAAGCCCCATACCTTTTCTCAAAAGGTCTTGGACAGGATTGAAATTCTCATGTCTATTCGAAACGAAAAAAGAAGAAAATCGTAAGCTTACGGTATTATATGAACAGTAATATTCTTTATCAAAAAGTATCAGATGTTAAGGATAGCACTAGCCATTCACTAGATAATTACATATTAGTTCATATTGATACAGACTCGTTGACAAAACTAATATTGCATAGTAGTCTTTATTGAAGCGCAATAGAAATAATTCTTGAAATGTTGTTATGGAAAATTAAGTTGAAGTTGAATTTTGCAGTTTAAATTATTTTCTCCTTCTTGTCTGTGCTATTTCTATCTTTGAGATTTGTTATATAAGAACCTTAAATACTAAACTGCAAATGTTAGATTCAAACGCATAGTTAATTTTAATGAATCAAGGAATAATTATATCTACGCATTTTTCTTTGTTCAAGTTTCATAGTTCACAATGCTCACCTCAAAGGGGCCATTTGAGATTTTATTTTAAGCAGCTGTAGCTTATTTATATTATACGGAGCCTGCGATAGCATCGTAGAACAGTGTAAGAGCAAAGGGAAGTTGACACCCTCTAAAGACCTAGTACGACAAAGCACACTAATTGAATCCAGCCAATGAATTGTATGAGGCTTTATGGGTCGAATAGGTCCGTCTAAAGCATAATTAAAAATAGTCGCTAAGTTTTGATATGATAATGCTCAACTGTGCTATAGTGTGAATTCGACTAAGAATGCAGAGCAATTTGATATGGGATCAATATCGTGACACTATAACTAGTTAAATGCACTAATTCAAGCATGCGAACCAGCTTATTGTACATGATAACTTAATTTAACATTTTAAAAACACCTGATTGAGTTGTGGAATTCCATAAATTCCTCTTCAAGTACTCAAATTGCACTGGTTGCAAGACAACAGCAGCCCTAGCAGGTTTCTGAAATAAAACAATTTAAACATTATCCTACGTAAGAATTTTAAAATCTAAATAAAATTATGGGCGAGCACCTCAATGTTACAATCCCTTTTAATCCGGATGGCTATCCAAGACCTTTTCAATATTGAGGCAATCCTCTGCCATAAAGTAGCTTTAGGTAAATATACCCTAAAAAACACCTGCATAAAAATGGTCATCAATGACACCGCAAAAAATGTATTACATAACACATAACGTGATTTAAGATTCTTGAAAAAATACTATGTACAATACATCATTATTGAGATCTATAAATAAATCTCTGCGAATGATAATTGTACACCTTCCACTAAATATGTAAAAATTTAAAAAATGTGACAAAATAGGAATTATACATTCACACACCTCAGCGACAAAAGCCATCAAGAAACGTCTATGTTTCATTTCAAGTATAAGCTCCTGAACAGGCACAAATAAGCCTCCCTGCAACATAATTAAAATAATCTGAAGCAATGAAATTTCAAAGAGTGCATAGGTGCAAACTTACTTTATGCAAGTTTAAATGACAAATACTATCCATATTTGATGGAAGAGTGAATTGAAAGCCCGCAGGTACTTCTGAGATGGCACTACAAGGCGAGTTGTAAAACAAAACATCAGACGGGCAATATCTGTAAAAATTATATAGAATATATATAAATGTCCTATAATAATAATAAATATGAATTATTATGGCTGTTAGAAACAAATATTTCAATTGCCTGTCTAACTCTTCAAATTGCCTGTTCAAGAATTGACCTAAGTGTCTGGCTTGGTTACAATTCTGATCTCCCTCAAGATCTAAAATTGACTTGGTAGCAAATTTTAGATTAATACGCACTAGTCTGCAAATTAAAAAAAATAAATGCACAAAGAAAATTCGATGCAATGCAATTCGTATTTGATATTGAAAATAATGAAATTCAGTAATTACAGCATATAAATACTAGGTTGCAAGACAAGAGCCAATTCAATGATTATTCAATAAGCATCTAAAAGGCAAAGTAATTTTGCAGTATAAATTGAGAGCTTTAAAATGTTGTAGTATGTTTTTTAGCGGAAATTCAATCATAAAACTAATGAGAGTTTTGAGAAAAAACAAAATATTTTGCACATGAGACATGTCAATCATATGAATGTCATCATACCTATATCGAGCAATTGTGTTTCGTATAAAAAGCTGCTTGACCATCTTTTGTGCAAGTACCATAGAAGTCTCATTGATACTTTGATCGAATATAAAAAGAAAATGAAATTACTTTTTGAAGCATCACATTTCTATTCTTAAGTGGATTTAGAAAATGGTTTATGTTTTTTTCAATTCTCTTTTTACCTTGGAGGAATTTGAAATGAAAAATCAAGGACTTCAGGAAAAAAATTAGTTTGTTTGATGAATTGCTGTAGAATATCAGTAATTGCATTCATGTTCATTTCTATCCCCACTGTATTCAAATCTGGGAAAAAACCCGATATGTTGTTTAGAGCGGAAGCCTTTACATCCTGTCCAAAATAAGTTACTATTAAAAATGATCGATTTATTGAACTAGAGCTAAAATGTATATAATGACTAAAAACATTCATGTAAACTTCACAAAAAAGTCATGAAATAAGTGCAAATAGATTGATTTTGGGATGTAAAAAGACTATCTGAATGATTCCTTGCTACCAACTATGTTGTTTTCTATATCGCTGCAAGTCGCTGCCGCACCCAAAGTCAATATCATCGATTTATTGGGAGATATTTCATGCATGGGCAGTAGTTGCTTTAGATTATTATCGACATTGTTATCTCTAGGAAGAGCTAGCAACTCTTTCACTTCATTAGCTTTGTTACATCTAAGAGTTTGAAAACCTTGACCATTAGAGCACATCAGGCTAAAACAATATTGACATGGAGCAAAGCTGATAAATAGCTTCAGTAGAAAGATCAATACACGAAACATTAAGTTGCCAATCAAAGCCAAAACAATACTAGATATTACTCTTGGTTACAATTATAAATATTTTGCAATTTCTATTTCTTTATGCACGAATTTTGTGCAAGAATATTTATAATTCCAACTAGTTAAAAATACAGGAATCTTTAGTCGAATCTTCAGAGCCGAATCTTGCTCTATTAAAGGCCCACTTGGGAGTGCTACTTGACGGCTACTTATCACGTGCTCGATATCCAGCATGTAAATGTTTTCATAGAGTACAATATTAGTACATTAAAATTAATATCTTATTTTAAATTGGAGTATAAGTAACTATTTAAAGTATTCTGCCAATTTCAAAATATAAGAATCTAAATCAAACCTTTTCTACAACTAAAAAATTACAGATAATATTATGACAAGTCAGCAAGGCATACATAGAACTGCAAGCTTCTCTTAAGACTGAAGGAACTCACTACCTTCCTTTAATTGCATCTAGAAAGATGAAATAATCAGTAGACTGAAAATGTGTCAATGGAGGAGATAACCTGAATTCCTGAATTCCAGCACCATCGAACATGTAAAATTTCAATAGGTAAACTTTTAAAATATATTATCCACATGACATTTTTTGAGGTATTGCTGAGAGCATTCGTTTAAATATATGTCCTTTGGATGATACTTACAACAATAGAACATAACAGCAATAACCAGGAAGTAATTTTTGTTGTAGACTCCTAAGACAAACTAATAATCTATTGTGTTTATTAAAAAAACCTTTGAAAATTGAACTCAACTTTTGTTACTATTGTTTGACAAGGTGGAATTATCAAAGAGTCGCAACACAGTCATTAATGCAAAGCAAATTTTAATTACTTGCAGAATAGAAACATTCAGCGGCAAATATTTTTTGCTGCTAGTTGGAAGTACCTAAATTTTAGGAGATCATTATGGAAATATGAATATTCTCGATCTGCAGCATAGAAGTTGGAAATGCTGAGTTGAAAAATGTAAGTGCCCACAAATTCTTGTTTCCCTTGTAGATTACTTTTAAATATCTGCCCTAAAACCCTAAGGTTCTCAGGAACTTGTCATCAAGATGTGTTGAAGGGAAAAAGCCAAAACTTACAAGACAAAAGTACAAACAGAACAAGGACAAAATTGTGAATCTCCACAAAAAGTTTGAGCACAAAACAAGAAGTTAACAGGAAACACGTATTATTAAATATTGTTTCTGCCACTGAAGTGGAAACAGCATAATGCAAAATAAACTACACAAATTAAGTTGAATTATACAAGCATCTAGACAACTACTGTTATTACTAGCAATGTGGTACTAATTATGAATATTTACTATA
Organism: Vaucheria bursata; assembly: GCA_032358265.1. Classification (NCBI taxonomy): domain Eukaryota; class Xanthophyceae; order Vaucheriales; family Vaucheriaceae; genus Vaucheria; species Vaucheria bursata. Next base: position 5,834 of record JAULBW010012860.1, read on the forward strand.
AAACATACAAGGCATTTGTCCCAGTACTGGAAGAATTTAGAACCGTCGCTTTATTCAAACCTGTGCAACTATATCTGCTCAAGTCCTAACAAAGTTCCCTTGTTGAATTTATTAAATTTGCTGATGTGAAGAGGTTGGACTGTATGTGCACATAGATTCAGCCCCACAATCATTGCTAAGATATCAATCTGAAATGGTTCAAATATGTAGGTCTGCACATGGCACCTTTCATGGCAGGAGTTCTAACAGTCATACAGTATATCCCCTATCAAGGCAACAAAATGAACCACATGTTGAAGATATTGTGGTAGTGATCATTGAAGCCACATTCTGTAAAATGAAATAATGCAGATTGCTCAAGATATGAATCTGAACAAGAGCTGTAATGTATACTTAAGAAATTTTCGGATAACTTATAAATGCATAGGCTACATCGAACATGGCTGAAGGAGGGGTATTTCCTGTGTCACAGCTGGTAGTTGTATGAAAATTTTTCTTGCTAAACTTGACATTGAACTAGTAGAATTTGTATTCTCGGACAAATTCAATATGATTTGGAAAGCCAAAATAGGGTGTAAATATGAATTAATTGCTCTAGATGATAATCAGCAAATGTGCTCTTTAAGACGCGTAATTATTAGATAAAGAAATATAGAAAAGACTATGTAGCTCACTAACTAATTAATTTCATGCCCCAGCACGATAGCAGACATGCAAAAATACTTTTATATTAAAATTTTCAAAAAATAAAAAAATAAGTAATGTATAACTATTTTGATGCAGCAATGCCTATCACTGATCCTGCAATCCGAGGTCCACTATTGCCAGTAGATAAACTAAGCTCATGCCCGCCACGACCTAAGTCATCTTCATTAGCCTTCACTAATAATGATCGGCCAATCACAGAGTGAGGTCCAATAAGCTTCACTAAATGATCTTCAATATAGACCTAAAAACAAAAAAATTTATGACAAATAAACTCTGGTCCTTCATTTGTATAACATGAATCTACATATCAAATATCAATAGCAATTTATTCATTTTTCAAACATTCATAGTTTAAATTAAAATTTACAATTAAAACTGTACGGATGGAAGAATGTAACGATTATTTTGGACAAAGTAAAGAAAATTGAAAGTAATGCCAAAAATTTGACATATTGATTTTATTAGAAATAATTTACCACTGCCGGAAAATAAATCCTGAAAATTGTATCGTTAAAATATAAATCTACGGACTTCACAAATAAACTGAAATTCCTGTGGTCAACTATGATACAATCAATCAATCTTACAGTTTATATATTATAATTTCAAGAACAGCAAAAAGAAATGGAAGGTACATTGCTTCGGAAAAAATTTCATTTTCATTAATTGAACTAAAATGGGGATTTTGAGCGTAAATGAAACTTTCAAAAACTGAAAGGAGCCTTATAGAGAGGTCATCAAGAATTTATCGATGAAAAATTTGAACGTTGTAACAGCAAATATTATCCAATATGAAACTCTTTGATCAAATACAACAAAGGCTTCTTTAAGCCGAGAAACTCTTAAAAGATTGAATGCTGAATAATAACTTACTGTTTTTTTCTTCAAATAAACCGCTTTCGGTGCACTTCCAAATATTAAACTCTACGTATGCATGCGCTATTTAACAAGTTTTTGATACACAAGATGAAAAGACTTACTTTGCATACGCCATTTTCATCAGCTTCAATGTTTCCGAGGTCACCAACCATACGTTCTTCATCATCTGGAGCACCTGTGCAACGATAACAAAATACATTTATAAAATTGTTCTAAAAGTAAGGACTATGCGAGAAAGATGTTAAAATGACCAATAAGAAAATCAAGTGCTTGGTCAGATCGCTTAAAAAATAGGAAAATATGTGTTTAAATATTTGTAGTAAACAGACCATGATTTCTGCCAAAGGGGTTAAATATAGCTCCTGCACTGTTTAAACCTTCAGAGAAATCTCCATAAACATGTACGTGGAAACCATGGCGACCAGGTCGCAATCCTGATATCTGCCCTTCAATTATAGTTGATGCGTCTTCCTGTGCCTGATTTTTAACAAGAGGTTTAGAAATCAGCGAAACTATTCATCACAAAGAAATTAGGAACCATTGGCATTCATCAAAAGTTTACACACCTGAGAAAGAGTCAAAATTCCTTTCAGACCATCATCTGCGTGAAATACGCATGAGCATTTCGCCATCAGCAAAACAAACGCCTTTCGTTACACTAGAAAGTAATATATAAGTAAATTTCAGTAATGCACTCGAATAGCACGTTCATTTGTGGTGGTGTTTATAAATTTTTTTCAAATATTTTGAAATTTTTTGGAGGCAACGCAAATTTTCCCAAAAATCTTAATTTTTTTTAGCTGACCACAAGTTGTAGATAGAAAGTATCTACGTGACACTGTGACAACACTCAGCATGGCCAAAATTTATGAGGCACATAGTCCAGACCAATACGACTAATTAAAGTGACCAAGGTGAAGACAGATCAAAAATCTAATGGATAGTTCCGAAATCCATAGTGAGTATCATCTATTTCATAGGTACCGTAAATTAATTAGTCCTACATCCGTAGAATATTTTTCAAATACATATAAATGTTGATGACAGTGCATATCAGATGGTTTCAACACTTAAATTTTGCCAACAGTGCACATAGGATGTTGTTAATAAAATCATGCACATATTCTCTGCTTGCTCTAAGTTTCTGCACAAGAGTGGACAGTTTACCATCTAAAAATATGATAGAAAATACTCAAAATGTTCGATTATCTGAGATATGCTGTCATTTATCTGCAGAGTTGAAAGACTTGGCAAAAGTCTCAATATTGCATGATATTACTATTAACAAGCAGATCTGCTTGACTCAGCTAGTTATCTATTGTCAGGAACTGTACCGTTACGGATCGGATTCAGTTATTATTGGCCAAGGACTCGGTACCAACCGAGTGACTCAGTTTTCAGCTTTGAGTCATTATGAAATGTTGTTTGCGTTGTGAAGGTCACTTTTTGCAATGCTAGTGAGATAAGTTGATATACTGTTGTATTATTTTTCTTGTTTTTTCTTGCAGTACTTCTCAACCAGTTTGGGCGCAGTCCTCATATCTATTTCCTGATTCTGGATCAATAGATTTGATGATCATTCTTCATGCACAACTCGTAAAAAATGATTTTTTCCTATTTAAACATGAATAGGGCATTACATCAACTTACCTTTGGCATGCAAAAGCAATCTGAACATGAATCACATCTTTTGAAGGAAAATCAAGGATGGAGATGCAAAAACATAAAAGAGAGAAAGAGAAAAAGTAATCAATTGTAAACTGTTAGGTTTCAATAATTTACTCTGCCCAATATCAATTGGAGCTAAGTGTCAATTCAACTTTAATGATTTAATGAAGTTCCTTTATTTAAATCTATTGATGATGAATTTAATAGGATTTCAACCTTAAAATTGTTTATAATTATTTTGACAGTATTTTAACCCTAAAATTTGTAAAATCATACAATCAGAAGTGAATAAGAAGTCACAAGCTGGATTGTTTCTTGGTCCTGAATTAATATATATACCTATAAATACTTTCCTTGTTCCTTTTAATTTTGTCCTTGCCTACTATATTATTTTGTTTGTTAGCCTCTTGTTTTGCATTGTGATATGAGTTCTTACAGAACCACAAAAAACAGTATTGATTTTGCTTCATAACAATATTCTACAGAATATTTCTATGGTTTTTAATGAAAGCTACTGATGTATAGTGTGTATAGTCACTTGGTTCATACTAACACAAACTAATATATTAACATAAGGTGAATGAATAGGATTACCTTTTACACTGTTCCCTACCATTTTCTAAGCTTTTTATTAAATTATATTTACTATTTTTGCTTAGTTTCTTGGGTAAATCTTTAGCTATGATAATATTTGGAAGTATTGAGATTCAAACCCAAGACCTTAGTGCTACTAACCGATTTTCGTAATGTTAAACCATCAACTCCCTAGAGGTAGGGGGCTGTAGGGGTACTAGTATCTGGGGACAGGGCAGATATCCTGACAACTTTGATTTTACAGCTAGGGAATACTGTCAGATCCGCAATATATAGCCAAGTGAAAGCAAATGAAAATGAAGCAACAGAACTGGAAAAGACCAGAGAACATGTAAAAACAGTATATTGATTAGATTATAAATCTGTGTTGCCAAGAATGGACCTTGACAACACAAAAGACATAGCTATTTTTACAATAAACAAATTTGGATAAATTTAGTCAAATACAGTCAAGCAACTGATATAGTAATAAGAAATACATTGCATACTTTGTATTTAACAAATACAGAACTAAACAGTTGTTAGGAATTAACTTCCTAAAGAGTTAATTCTCTTTATTGCTGCGTACATACTTCAAGAAGATTCGTATAACT
>JAULBW010012871.1:0-10253 GCA_032358265.1 Vaucheria bursata
AGAACAGACCAGTATTTCTTTAAAAATTTTAATTTTCTATGATGATAAGATATTAACTTTAAACTAATGTTGAGAATTGTATAATAAGTGTGCTGATTTCTACCAGGAGAGAGAAAAATTGGTTAATCTTTTATTATATTTTTCAGATAATTTATTGTTCTCTCAGTATTAATTATTCATTGATTTGGCTATATTCTTTTTTTGTTGCTAGTTGGGGAAAAGAATCTAGACAGCATTTAAGAAGTTAGATTTGTAATTTGAAAAAAGTTATAAAACTGAACCAAACTGTAAGTGATAAACCACCGTAACAGTTTAACAGCCTTACCAGAAATATTAAATCTTGGTTAAAATTTTAAACCAATGAATTTATACTCATCAAGCTTGAAGTTATTTGTTTTTATATCAGTAATCTAGCACTTTTACTATATCAAGCAGTGTCCCCATTCTATTGCACCAGCCCTCATAATTTAAAGTTTGAAGTGAATCTTTGCTAACTGTACATTATACTTTCTAGGTTACAAGCAAGTTGTAGCTTTAAATGTAAATCTAAGTTGAAATTGTCATAATGTGAATCAAATAAAAATGTCTAAGTTTTTACAGTGCTTTTCTACAAATTTGTACTTTATGCTGTAAACGTACAATAATATTTTTACAGTTGCCTACACTAAAGCTACCCAGTGCATGCCAAAAAAAGGGTCAGCAGATTAAAAGTCATAAATCTAGGAACAATATTTTAAAACTTATGTGCATTGATTTATAAATTGCTTTGTTTTGTGCCCAAAAATACTGGCTAGTGCTAGGGCTGTTCATAGTTTTGGAATATTTAAAATTTCTGTTTAACCCAAAACTCATTTTGGTGTACTCATATTGGCAATTTTAGTTTGTGTGCACAAATAAATATATCCTTTGCACATTTTTATCATTAAGATATTTTTTACAAATGCAACCTTATTGGTACTAAATTGTTTGATATGATTTAAAGTGTCAATGTAAAAATTGAAAATTTTTCATATCCATATCCCAAGCAAGGCCAAGTGCATGCTACTTTGAGTACTAGGGTGATTTGAGGGATGTTTCATTCATGGTAATCAAAATAAATAAAATTTATCTGTTGGTACATTTTAAATCAACTTATCTTCTTTCAAAATGAGACTTATTTTTGGCTATGTGTTAGGAATTAACCTCTAAGAGAGTTAATTCTATTCCATAGCTGCGGTACGTTTCTCCTAATGCTTTGTTGAAGCTTCAGTTCTGACTATGAGAACAAGTTCCAGTTTAGATTATAAGAACAAGTTTCAGTAAGTGATATTTTGTTGTGTTGATGAAGTTATTTCACTTCTATCAACACAGTTTAGGTTGTAATAATATACGTATTCTGTCACAAATTCCTTATGTTTATGTTGTATTTTACATTCCTGACACTATGCAAGGATATCAAAGCTGAAGTAAATATTTATGGTTTCATGAATTGAACAGTTTGAACACATTAGGTTAGAGTCATATTTGAGAACTAAAGTAGTTTTAGGTGTTGGCAGTAAAAACTTATATTTATGCAAGTTAGCAATGCCATCTAACAATTTCAGTGAAGGAACAGCAGTACTTTCTCAGACTTGATAAAATTTGAATCTGTGATTTGGTGACAGATAATGTCAATTAATTGTATCCTAAATTGAAATTTACATGAACATTAATGTATTTATAGTGATACCTTTCACAAAAAAGTTTCTATCAATGAAACATGGCTCCATTCAGTACTATGATGTTCATTTATGGAACAAAGTGGTATTCAACATATTGTTTGTTTGATCAGGAGTATAGATGTTGGAATTTCATATTTCTTAATATCAGTTGCAGAGAATTTAATCTAATGATTGTTAAAGCATCATGGCATTGACTAATTTGGATATTTGTAAAATGGCACAAAGCAAGATGCTCAAAACTAACCTGTATAAGATGCATCTTGATAGATTGAAATTAGTTGATATGGTTTAAGCTACTGACTTCCATCAAGGCATTTTAAAGAATTACTTGATCATGTAATAATGACCTTGATCAACTTTTCTGTAAAAACACATGTAGTTCAACATATGTTGAACCTCATGAATGAAAGTATCTTAATTCATAACAGAGGAAGTTAATGATAAGGAATTGCCACTGAGGTTGGAGTAGTTTCAATACTAATGACAACTTTCAAGAAAAATGCAGCAGTCAAAAATATGAAAGTGAACAAGTTATATAATTCATTATTTTTTGCATGTATTTCAATGCTTAACTTTAAATAAGTAAAATTCTGAAAAATCACATTTGTAAAAAAGGGAATCATTACTTCTACAGTAAATTTTTTAGAAAAACCCTAGAAGAACCAAATTAGTCGTTCTTCTACATTCAAAACTTAATTGTCAAGGAATATATGTAAATGGTGCCCTTAAATTTTGTTTAGAAGCAGTTCAATTGAAAGTAGTATGCTTTAATATATCAATTAACACTTACTTTACAGTATCAATACAATATTTAAACAAAGGGGCGTTCAACTCTTCAAACTGCTCTCGAGTCACAGTAATGCAAAGATCAGCATCATAAATTAGAGAATCTACATTCAACTGTTAAAAAGCAAAAAAATAGAAATTTAGATGGTCAACTTGAGTCAATATAAATATATTCAAGGAATGACATTAATATTTCTCCTTATGCAGATATAAAGAACCAGGTTTCGACAAAATTAATTGTGATGTCATTTTCTCAGATTATTGTGTAACATCCATTGAAATAAATCAGATACTCTAATGCTCTTCAAATTGTCTTGGAGTGGAAAGCAGAAAATTTACTTCTGCTTCAGTCATTTCTGTGTTGGATCTGGTGACTTCAATAAGTACTATTTTGTTTAATGTATCAGTACCGCCTTAAGAACAAATCTGCAAGTTTGAATCGTGATAAATATTAGTATTCGTGGTATTCTGTTGTGTGAATCGTTTGGAATTCTTGGTAAATTAATTTTTAGCAGCGCGCATTATTCCGCAAGAATTTGTCTATTTCAACAATAGTTGCTTTCTCATTGAGTTACCTTAGAAAAAAATAACATGGGGCGCTGCATATTGTGAAACCGCAACAGAGCGGAAAGCAAATATTCATCCAAGTTCTAAAAACAAGAAAAAGTGCTTTTCATTGAAAGTTCATAATAGTAAATAGATTAGAGTAGGTTCGTCATTTAGCCTATTTTCAGTGTTGGTAGTTGGTTATGCTCTGGATGACTTATTGAAATGAATTTGGTCATGTTCTTGTGAAATGAAGGGGCTGAGAGAGTATGATTTGAATTTTCTCTGCAAGAAACAGTGCTGAAGCAGATTTTAAACGAGGAGGTAGATTTTAGAGGCAACGTAATGCTAACTCTACATAGGACTTGAACTCTATCGCACAGGTTCGTGTGTACTGTAAAAATTCCAAATACGAATGACTGAAATCGTGTAACATTTTGTTTTACAGCATTGGCCAACTTTCTAATATAACGATTGCACATCAAAATTTATTTAAACAGTCAACATATTTGAGATCGCAAAAGAAAATGATTTAAACTTTGAAAAATCGTACTTTTACTAAAGTTATATTGATATTTTGATGCTTGCTATTTTCCAATCAAATCTTTCTGCACCATTTTTGTGGTTTTCATGTGAATTTTTTACATCTATAGAGTATATATATATTCAAACACATGAACAAGAAAGATTGGAGCTTTTATATTTTTCATTTTTAGAGCTCTTCCTTGATAATATGTTGAAGTAATTTAACTACATTGATGACAATATTCCTGTTTATAAAATTCTGTGTGGAATTCTTTCTGTTTCAGTGAACATATCTGTGCCAAGCTGAAAAGCCCTTGCTGGTATTTCAAAAAAGTATTCATTTTCAAACTTGACAATATTTGCACCAGTTCTCAAGTGATTCCTAGGTATAATAAACCCCTTTGAAAATGTCCGTGGAGAATTTATTTAGAAGTACATGGGCCTTTATCCTTTTTAGGGGCTGTAGATTCCTACCCCCTGTAATATCGATGAATTTAAAAAAATATAGTGTATTACAATGCGGCAACTATCAAAATATGATTTTGCAGTAATTGCAATTCTTAGCTTCTTGCACGGTGATATTATGATTAATTGCAATAGAATTATCGTACGTAATAGTTTATACGATTAAAACTAATATTAAATGTAGGTAGCAGTTGGAGGAGCTGTATTTGCCTTGTCAATTTCCTTGCTCAATTCATTCAGGGATCATTAAAATAACTGCTTCAGCACCATTTGATGCGCCTAATGTAATCAGGTTTGGCGTAGTTGCTGGTGCATCACTTTATAGCAGTGAAATGACAAATATCGTTTGAGCCACCTAAAATTTGGATCGGACATATGAGTGTACTTTAGAGAGGGTATCAACTTTTCATGACTCTGATGTAGGTGTATGTGCTTTTGGGTTGATACTATTCAGGTGACATTTAACTGTAATGCCATTTGTAACTCACATTACATGTAGCATGATCCATGGTACTGAGGCGTAACATAATTAATTCTACAGCGATGGCAGATACGCTAAATATATATAGCAGACTTGATTTAGTATAGGCAACTGCTATATAAATTTGATATTATACTGGTGTTCCAGAATGTTCTACATAAACCTGGAGCAATTTTAATGTCGAAGTAAAGAGTAAGACTGTCAAGATAATATCGCTCTCTTTATCCCTTTACATCTATATTGAGCTATTCTTCTCTTGTTGCTGCAACTCTGTTATATCCATAAAGTATAACTCCATCACTTAAATAGTGACACAGTGGCATAACATAATCCATACCACCCCGTATTGTTACCCGTGCTACAGTAACATAGCCTTACACATGTCACATGATATCATAACCAATAACTTGACAAGAAAGTAATCCATGTTGCAGTATTATCATATAGCCAATATTACAGCAGCATAACTTAACCGATGTTACAGCATCATGACATGAACCTGCAATATGGTAAATTTATAAAAAAATGATGTATTTTGCATCTTATTCGGAACACTGTATACTTATTTGAGTAAAGTACTTTCCCAGTTACTTATGACATATTTTTTTAAAATTAAGACTACAGGAAGAAGAACATATATAATTAATATACCTAGCAAACTATCCTTCTATTTCCGAGTTTGAACGAATTTTACACAATTTTCTAAGATGCAAATGGATTTTTTGTTTTTCAGATGCTTAGAGGAGGGGAGGGGGAATTTCGTGATATACCACCTAGCCTGGTTGATAACCTTGCCGCGTTTAGTTGACCTAAAGTATCCGTTCCAGCAACATTGTAATGTGCAACTTCAAAAGAGTGTGCAAATATTAACACATTAGGAAATAAAAGACTGCATTTTTATGCTATATTTTTTTAATTTTGTATATGGTTTTTTAAATGATTTAGTAGTTCATCTTCAATGTGAGATTTAGGAAAATAAACTTGTCAGGTAAGATAAATGTGCATGTATAAATACATATTTCTATTTTTCTTTACTATTAATGTAATGTTATTATTGTACAAGATTATACTGCTATTAGCAACAAAATCCTATAAAAAGCGATTTGAACAGTTTTTTTCATATTTGTAAGTACTATGCATATATATACTATGAATATTGCAAATGGTTAATTTCATATTAATGTGCTATTCTATATCCACTGATGTACAAAAGTTAATATTACATCTTCATACCACCCGATAGATTGATATCGTATATTTATATATGTAATTTAAAAGATTGCGCTATATAATCTTCATGTAGGATTAGGTGATCAATTTTACTGATTTGTTTGGTATTATTTTGTTTAGTACATTGTTCCAGTTCAGTTGCTCTTATTCAGCATTATGGATGAAATGCAACAATGTATTCAATGTTAACTGAAGGAATTTAATGTCTGGACTACCATTCAAAAACTTGTACGGTGAAAAAAATGCCGATACCAAAAGATTCTAGAAGGGATACTCTCTTAAGCCTTTCATGAAACTTATTTATATTCAGTAAATGAACCACTTCCAAAATATGTTATTATTCTGAAATATTAGGTGAAGTTAAGGGGTACCACACATGTGGAAGGAAGATCAATGTAAGTTTAAATGCAGATCACATGCCTCCCTTATAGTAAATTAAAAGATAATATGCAATTCTGTTTCTATTGGGGAAGAATATAACCAAAATTAGCTATATATAATCGTTTTTGAACACTATTGCAGCATATGATTTTTTGATTACAATTTTAATCTAGCTATTCACAAATTGTAAAGATTGCCGCTTCTGCCCTAAAGATCAATATTATTTGATTCGTCTTAGATTTTTAATTGTCAACAAAATTTTAATGAATTCATTACAATTTAATCGGTAACATTGAATTTTTATTTCAGTTCAATACGGAATTTCACATCAATTGTGCTGTGTTATGTTGATATAGTACAATACGAGAATATGAAAAAAGCTAACAGTTTTATCCGTTTCTCGACGATTTTATCCGCAGTGCAGACCTTGCAGCAATATTCAAGCCCAAATCGTTTATGCAGATTCATATCATATAAAGTATCCACATTCCATCTGCATTATGCTGCTGGCATCTTGCTGATTGCTGGAGTGCCATATCTTCATGGATACCATTTAAAATTAAGGAAGAAACGAAGCATAGCTAGAAAGTGATATTTCCATATTAACTTAACAGTAGTAGATTTATTTTAGAATATCATATTATGTATTCTTCGTATTCAACTGTTATATAGTAGTTTCAAGTACAGTAGTTGTAGTATTAATCTGGTTAAGAGTCAATGTTAGGAACATGAAACACAACAGAACACAGGAAACTGTGGTAGAAATATGTGTATATTCATCATACACTAATTGTGTTGATAGAAGTAATCTAACTTCATCAACACAACAAAATGTAAAACCCTACTAGAATCTGTGTAGCCAATTTACTTGGAATGTCATAAATGAACACTGACTGCAGCTATAGAAACAGAATTAATCCCTAAGGGAGTTAATTCCTAACAGTCAAGCTCAACTCATGCATATTGTGCAATCTTGATTGATAGGTGAATACATAAACAAACTCTGTGGTGGAGTATAATTCAACTGCAGGATAGGATTTTTGTGCTAATGTCGGATTTCAGAGGCAAGGGGAACCATTTGAATATATATTTCTGAGGCCCCAAATCATTATGAATAAATGTGAACATTATGTCAGATAGCTCATGAGTATGAGATTTGTGTAAGCGCAGAATGAAGAACTTGGACCAGACGGGTTAAAGAATATGATGCATAATTTTTCACAAATTTTATGTGCTCTTACTTGGTATCTGCACTGAAAAAAGTGCGTTCTTAACTGGAAGAATTTTACTACAATGTAATTTAATCTTCATCTAAAAAACAGAAACAATGATTTTTTGCGCTATTTTCAATAAAAGAATTGAAAATTTCATTATGGAATGTGCTTAATCAGTGGCAGCTATGAATGTACTGGATTTACCTTCATTATGATTAATTCTTATCATCACGTTCATAATTCTACTTGGCCAAAATGCATCCAATGAGTATCTTTCAGTATTTAAACTGATGCACTTTCTAGGCTTTCAAGCCATCAAACAATTTGAGTAAAAACTTGATTTCAAATTTTGCAGTCATGTTAAATGATTTATATGTATCCAATAAAGATGTTTCCTTCTATATCATTATGAAATACAATTGTTGTATCCCAATAATAAAAGGACTAATGTTAAATGCTTCTACGCCTTTCTATTTGCTGAGCTAATGCAAACTTTAATAATATATAAAAAACTTTAACAAAAAGGTTGATTGCACTTTTGCCTTTATATTTTAGAAAGGTTATTTGCCAATTTATTGGTTGAAAAATCTCTGTCTATTAAAATTAGCTTGCTTGATCTTGACAATATTTCAAACTTGATCTTTTGTTTATATTCGCTGTCTAAACTTTTTTCAGAAATGATATTGTCCCCATACTTCTCTCTGTGTAGGAAATGTTCAATGGTTCTTATCTAAAAAGTGGGAAACTTTTTAGTATATATTATGAGTCAGGGCCATGGAACGCATAAATAGGATTGAGCAAATTTTGGAAAAAAAAATTTTTCATGACGATGTTTGTAATTTGAAAATGAGCACAAAGTCAATCTGAGCCAATTAACATTGATGTCACAAACGTCTGATGGTTCCAACAGGTGGAAATTACTAGATGTATTGCAATTTTGATGTTCAACAAATTGAAGACTGATAGTAAAATAAACCAACCCATGAGCAAGTCAAGTTCCCTTCTTTAACAGCCCATAATGAGGAAATTATAGGTCACACATAAAAAATTGCTCTTAATACTGATTAGCTTTACATTGTACATTAGAGTTGCATTCAGGGGTATACCTTTGCTGGGCACCCCCCCTTCCCTCTTCCCGTAAACCAAGCTCTTAGGCACAGTAATTTTCAAAATCTCACCAGGGCACATACCTACCATCCCAAGGTCCCATCCAGGGGGAATTGCCCCCTTGGCTGAATCCCAACCACAAAATAAAAGGTTAAATCTCTGCCTCTGCCAAGTTTCTGTCTATCTGTGTAGTCTAATGTTTGTGTACTGCCAACTACCTTGACGGAGTACTTTATTTCAAGTAAACTTTATATAATCATTATATTTTGTAATCTCTCTGTACTGTATCATTAAATTTACCACTAAGATTTCCAAACTAAACTTTGAAATTTCATTTAATGCATGTTGAGATCAGAAGAATTGCAGGAATACCTCACAAACATGCATTAATGTTCACCAAAAAAATTATGAAAATTTGCTCTGTCTGCAGGTTAGTAACTATTTACCATTATAAAACTTCTTACTTTACTAATAAGTATATATAAGCCTTTCTTTAAAGTTTATTGATTTAAGCAAATTTAACTGTAAGATATTCAATTTTTTGGCATATTTGCATAATATCTTATTTTATTGCCAAATGTACAATATTTACAGTATGCTTTGAAATATTTACATATTGAGTTCAATGCATAGTTTCCTACTTTCAACCATAAGTTTGAGACTAGAACTGTTGTTTAAAATCACCTGCTAACGCACAAGATATGCAGAGAAAACTCAACCAGTTTGTAAATTTTGTTATTTTCAATACAGAAGACTTTCAGATTGTTCTCTGCATTGTATTGCTACCTTTTGTAGTTTTGATTCTGGACTTTTGGCTGCTGTTAAAACTCTAATTGTATATGTTTTTGTATCACCTCCTATCACTCTCTTTTTCCTTTCTTGATCATAGCGTGGACATTTAGACCAGTCATGATAGGGTATGCTGGAGAGTTTTTAAATTTTACCTTTGGTGTGGTGGTACTTTTGTCATTTGCATAGAAACTGCAAACCATTGTTTCAACGTACTTGCTAATTAGGAAGACCTCATTGCTGTCAGATACACTGATGAATTTGAACTTTCTTGCTTTGATATATCTGTCACAAGTATCCTCTATAAATTCTCTATTTGACATGCTGACCAGAAACAGAGTATTTTGCTGATTTTTAATGCAAAATATGAGGTCAGCTAATATGCCTTAGCCTTGTGTATGCCCACATTGAGTTTATACCAATGGTATGAATACTAAGAGATAAATATATGACTACTACACATATACTCATCAAGTGTTGGGCACATCTTACTGCAAGTTATTCAAATAAACCACTTAGTCTAAATCTTTATACAATTTTTCAATTTCTTGCTATTACCCAAATTCTCAGAAACAAAATACTCTCTCTAGTTTCCAGAGGTCTTTGTCCTAACCTTCCCCATACCATCTCTAGGATTATGCTTTGTATCATTCTACTCTATATTTTAAACTACATAGTTTTTGCAATATTTTTAATAAATTTCAATATTTGTTTTAGTGAAAAATGAACTGACTGCTCATTTTTGTCATATTTTTAGCATATATTTGGGATTAAATAACTGTGGGGGGATTGATTCATTTTCAGAGGGATTAAGCACATCTTTTGTACTGCATATTTAAAAAAATTATGAAATTACAGTTGTCCAAAGAGTGCCACAAAGGAAACTTTGAAAGCCAAATCAAGCAATTTTGCAGAACATTTAGACACTTTAATACTCATGTTTTATTAAACTCATTGTTAGGAATTAACTTGTTAACAGTTAATTCGTGTTATAGCTGTGGAGTTCTGTGTTACGGCAAGTCATCTTTT
>JAULBW010012882.1:0-10250 GCA_032358265.1 Vaucheria bursata
CAACACATGAATAGGGATTAATACATTATTGGCTGTGTGTCTTCTTTGGGTTTCTGGTAATGTTTATTATTGGTTATGTGCATAGTCTTTAATATATTGATTCCTAACACATCCACCAAGTTCTATTGATCATTATAAGTCATATTAGATAGTAGAACTTTGTAGAAAGCTTAAAAATAGAAACTGCTATGCTAGAATTGCAACACCAAGATAAAGTTCATATCAAGAAACTAGGACTAGACAATATAACAATAACAAATAAAACTGAAATATATGTAAATACATATTAAGATTAGACAAAAAAGAGAAATACTGAATCAATGTTTTAAAAGTGCAAAGCTACAGAAATAGCAAAAAGCAATATAAAGTAATAAGTGAAAAAAATAAAAGGAAACTAAAATTGACAATATTTTAAGATTAATTATAGCAAGGTAAGAGTGTATCTCTAATATTTCTGTAATGTCCAGAGAGTTCTGCTATTTGGGCATATTTTGGAACAAATGAAAAATTGAAGTTTCAAATCAATTAAAGTGGCAAAAAAGTTACAAAGCATTAACTTAAAAGAAATCTGTATTTGTTGAAAATGCTAAGGATTGAGTTATGCAATGGAATTTTTTAAAAGCATGAATTGTAGAAATAAAAAATAGCAACCTTAAAAGAGGTAATAGCACAGTATGTTTAGATTTCATGACAATTGTTAGGAGTTGATTAAATTTGGAAGTGATAATCAATGTTTCAAAGCTTCAACTTGAAGGAATATGTAAATTGTTTGAAATTGAGCTTTGAATCAATTTTAAAATGTTTAATAAATGTTGAAATTGAATATAATACAAACAAATAATAAAGTACAACCTTGAGCAGGAAAAAGAACAGTTTCTAACAATGTTGTAAAATGTTGTAACAAGAAAATAATTTTGTCAGCTGGCACATTACTATAACTTTTAGCAACAACTCATATTCCATAAAATTGTGACAAACAGTACAATGAAAAAATGTAGAACACTGAAAGCTATATAATTCTTGACATTTACTATTGGAGCAGACTAGCACAACGAGCAATAAGTTGTACAATTGAAGTGACTTCCAACTTAAACCTGAATCAATTATATTTGTTGAACAACCAAATTTAGTCATTTTAACTGCAGCAATCCTAGCATTGGCATCTTCAATTTTACAGAAGTTCTTCAACAGTACATGATATTTATGTATTGAGTTACTGCTATTAATATAGCAAGAAAATTAAAAAAAAGTATCCTTTATCTTGTCCATAAAAATATAATGAGTCTGACATAGAGCTGATTGCTTACAGAAAAATGTTAGAAAATTCCCAATTAGAGTCATGATAGCCAATGATTTTTGGCTAGAAAAGGGTGTAAAATATATTACTTGTACTTTTCAAGGTATTCTCAAATACTCTCAGTTGAGAGGTATGAAAATGTAATCATTGATAACCAGTAGATTTCAAATATTTGAAACTGTAGATTCATTTCTCACCACTTCAGTTTTCTGCTGCTGAAATGTTTGTCTATTATTGATATGCAACTTTTAGTCTGAATATGCAAAAATCCGCTAAATAGGCCCTCTTCAGGCAGTTGACAAAATTGTTTTAAAAATGAAAAAGTACTTGAAAAATCCCTGAAACTTGAGATCAGCAGTTTTTATGATTTAAAAATCAAATTTTCATGCACTAGTTTTTTCATATTTTTGTAAATACCATTGAAACTTGCCAATTCAAATACTTCTGTAACCCAAACAAATTTCAGCTGAATCATTTTTAGAATGCAAATTTTTAATTCTGTTCAAATGATTCTTTTCAACATAAACACATTCACCTGTAAAGTGAATACATTTACATAGATTTTGTAAAAATGGGTCCACTTTTTTATTCTCAAAAATAATCAGGCAAATAATTCCTTATTATACTAATTCAATGAGAGCACAAATTATCTGGCAATTGCAAAAAGTTGAGAATTAAAAATGTCATACTTGTTCAGGATATGAAGTGCTCAACAATTAGTGATAGTTGGAAAATGGAGATTTCAAAGAAAAATCATGGTCTTAACATTTGCAAGATGAGTTTGATAAAATTGGAGAGGAGGAACTGGTTACCTGGTCAATGCTGAAATGCCAGGATCTAATATGTTTTTGTCTTATGGTTTGTCTTAAAATTATAATTCACTTACATGTTATATTGCTTGTTTGTGTACAATTCCTTTGGGGTCATATTTATTGTTTGACCTAATTTGTCATGTATCCGTGTAGAATAAGTTGTAAGGTGTTGATGAGATTTACTCTTGTCAATACCTGAAATGAGACTAGTATAGTTGTGTATTTGTGTAATACATTTACATTCCTTGTTTTTTACTCTTGCTTCTTGGATTACGCGTCGGCGCAATTAGTTGGTCTTGACATGAAACCATACCTCAACGTGATAGAGAAAGATTGCTATCAAGATGTTGAACTAATTGACCGCTATGATACTTTGAGAAGCAAGATGGAGATTATACAATCATCAAAACCTAGACAGGCTTTTTTATTTACTTTCTCAAAAATAATAAAGATCAATCAAAAGCAATGTGGACTCTAAGAGCTACATGCATAAAAAATATATTTAAAACAAAGTAACACAATTTTAACTCATTAAATATTGGAAAAATACTAAGGTGATCAAAACCTCTTTAACTCGAATACCTACTTTAACCAAACAACCTGTCTTCCACCACGAAATGTTTGACTTGGCAAGTTTCATTTTATATAACATATTTCAGAACTCTTGGATAATGTTAATTTTATTTTCTTAGCCAAATATGAATAGTTTATTCGAACATAGACATTGTGTTATGTTCAGACAAGAAATTTTAAGTTTAAATTTTGAAGGGATTTTCTTTGAATTTTGTTCTTAGTTTTTTCGCGTTCGTTCTGAGATAGAGCACTCCCTACTCTACCTTAAATTGTTGCCTTGCAACTTCTGCGCGGCACTTTGCTATCCTTTATGTATAACGTTGCTGCTGGTGCTTTGCTATTGTTCTATCTTTCTATACTCTTTCAAGTTCATTTCACATCTTAGCACGTAATAAATAATGGTCGTTAGATCTAGAGCTTTTGGCCCTTTGTTCGAAGTCTTTGCCTTAACAGTTGCATTAACGACCTCTTTGCAAACAGGTTTCGTATTCGGTCAAAGATTGATTGAAAAAAGAAGACCTGTTTTAAATTGGTTTGGGTTCATTTCGAGCTTTCTGACACTCTTTTACACTCTCTGGACACTGACTCTCTGGTTTGTGGGAATTGATGGTGTAAATTGCTTGGCAGTGCAAGTTATAAACGGGCTATGTCAAAGCTTGAGCAATGCGCTGGCATTTTTATACATTTTGCTACAAGCGGAACTAATAAATCATGATACTTCAAGATGGCCTATGTGGCGATTACTGGCTATTGTTATTAGCATAATAAATTGGTATGATGAATGCATAATTATATAGTTACTGTTACTACTATGCTAATTTTTTTCGTTGTTTAGGGTAGCCTTTGTCTCAATTAATGCGTACGTTGACGGATATTCCATCTCAAGTCCTGTCTTAGGTGGACAAAATCGGTGTGTATGGTCTTTTGAGGAAACCACTTTTAAACTCCGTTGGATAGCTCAGCTCTCTAACCATGTTTCCGTGGTTGTACTATTCATCTGGCCACTAATTAAACACTTGTATTCAATGAAAGCGAGTTTGAATATTCCAAAATCCAGCTATGTCAGTTTTTATGATTCGTATGTTTTTCGTACAGTCATCGTCATGATTCTGGCTACTGTATATTGTGCAATCATGACCGTGCTCGTCATTTTAAAATATAACGATCCAACTCTCTTAATTCCGATATTTTCTTTGTCCATTTTTGACAATGCTTCGACAATTGCATCCATTGTTTATGCAGTGGACATACCCGACTTTTATGAAAGAAGAGAGTCATTGTGTGCTAATCAGGACCATAATAATGTCTATAGAGGCCCATATCATATCACAAACGGAGCCATCAATCCTTTTATGACTGCACAGGTATAATATGGTTTTGGAGAATGTTAACAAGCTCCGTATAAAGTTATTTGAATTGGTAGAGGTCTAAAATTTCTAAATGCGTGTTATTTAATATACTTAATACTTAGTTAATGAAAATCAAAGCCTTTCATAGGCATTTTTTGTTGCAAAGTTCCACATTTTTCGTTTATAGTTGAAATGCTAATGATTTGCGTGAAATTTTTTAGTCCTTATTACAATATTCAAAAACTTTATAGGGGCAAATTTATGAGCTTTTAATTTTTTACATTTTTTGTTTGAATAGTTTAAATTAGTGCTGCAGGAAACTTTTCATGCGTGTCTTTGCATCAAATAGCTATGCACAACAATTTACGTACATTTTTCTGACTTAATCTCTAGTTCAAGTATTTTTATTGATTTCTTTTTAGTTTATTCAGACTTGAACAGCTATCATTTTTAGCTATAATAACTATGTTATAAACTCTATCTAGCCATAATGGCATTAAAATTGTAGTTCAAATGGCATTGGGTTGATAAGATCATTTATGGCCACAATATTAGGTCTTAAAGAAAATATTTAGAGTGTTCCTCAGTGATTTAGGTAGATTCCTTTTGAGTATTTAATTGTATACTATTTCTAATGCATCGAACATTCTTTTTTCCAGTTTCACTAGAATAACTTTCAAAATAATTAACAGTAGCGGAACTTTTCGCCGAGATGGTTGGTTCTTATCGTAGATCAATTTTGTAACAGCTAGCATGTGTTGATCCTTATAGAATCAATTCCATTGATTTTATTTAATTGATATTTGCTTATTTGTGGCACTACAATAACCTCCAGCCAGTAAAGGTTGCCATACTTGACTTCCAAATGTTAAAGTATTGATTTTGCACATCAGGACTCAAGTACATTCAAAATTGTGTTGGATGTCACGGAACAACTAACTACATAGTAAAAAAATGTTACATAATTGGAAAATTTTCATTACTTGATTTATGGCTAATTGTTCAGCTAATTGCACTTTTTGGTTGTTGTGAAACCCTTAGTTTTGTTGCAGTTCGAGCTGCCTCAAGTGTGATTTTAAAGTGCAAATTCAGCAATATCTGACTATCTCTCATGATAAATCAAAGATCGGAAGATCACAGAAAAGCAATCAACATTTTATTTTAAAAACTCTGATTTTTAACTACAACATAAGAATGTTTAAGAACAACTGCTATGGCTGCAATTCAGTCTCTTTTATATATAGAACTGCTGTGCGCTGCAGATCCTTTGTCAGTATTCCATTGCCTTAGAGCTTAGCCCGTCTCTTGGCATGGCTGCCAAAGCTGATACTGAGGATAAATACACACTAGCCAGTGACAACATGGTGACTAAAGACTACTGAGTCTAATTTGATAAGGACTAAGCCCATCTTTAATCTACTGCTGCTGTTTGAAATTATCCATTAAACAAATCCATCAGAGATATCTCTTTATCTTTTCCCCTTAAGGCTTCAAGCCTAAAACTTTTTAAATGCTGAGTTGGCAGTTTCATATGCATTAGCCTGCAGCTTTGTCCCAAAATTGCCCATTCAATTAAAGGTTGTTCAAAAGTGAGGCATACTTTACTGCTCAGCAGTGATTTTGAAGATTTGGATTGGATATTATCTACCTGGCTTTCTTTAAACTTCAAAAATCTTGAGATACACTTAGTATCTGTACCTTTTTCTGACTATTTTTTACATATTGGCAACCAAATGAGGCAAACTAGCAACTGATCTAGACAAATTGGCAATCAATAGCAATTTGTTGAAAGTTGGCAATGAAAAACTGGCAACTGATTATGAACAGTTGGCAATCGATTGCAACAAATATGACAGTCAATTTTCACAAGTTTTAAAATTAATTTTGATAAAATAGGATCCAAACTTGCTATTTTATTGTTGACTAAATTTTGGATTAAACTTGCTGCAAAATTCAAAGAGTTTCCAAAATGCTAAGTAAGAAAAAAATTTGAAAGTATAAAAATGAAATATAAAAGAAAAAGTCATTTATTGATAAAACAGAGGTGTAACCTGAACAATTTGAGATGTACAAAGCATTAAGAGGTATTATTTCATGGTATAGAGTTTAGAAAATATTGTAAGGAAAGCTGAATGATTAAATGACATAACAAATTGTGGAAAAATCTGACAAAAAAATTGGCATAGAGTAAGCATGCTAAAAAAGCCAATTATACAAAATTTATGAAAAGTGATAGAAAGAAAGTTATTGTCAGGAATTAACCTGAGTTACAGGTTAATCCCTTATCTTTGCAGTTGGAGATATTTCCTAGTATCAAAATGTGTTCCAATGAAATATGTTCTCTTTATAAGAGTGCTTTCTTGCAATGTTTCAGTTTCTAAGTTTGTCTTGCATTTGAGAAGTTGTTAGGAACTAATTTGTTTACAACAATTAGTTCTTAAGGGAATTACTCTTTTAAGAGTTATTCCATTTTAGCTGCATCATTTTCTGACTCTCTAGATGGATTGGCATTGCGGCTTTGTTTGTTGTGTTGTTGAGTGTGTTTCTTGTTCATTCTCAGCAACACAAATTATGATTGTTTAATGTTATTATGCTTGTATAGCCTTTGTGTTCTTCTTCATTGGTACGTTCATAGCAGAAGTGCTCTTACTTCTTGCAACACAGGTTGAGAATAATACATCTATTCCAAGTTGTTATTCACTTGTGTTATTCTGTCTTACATTGGCATCTTCACAGCTATCATTTGAGCAAAAAGTAAGATAAGTCATCAGAATGACAGAGGATTTGGAAAGAAAAATAGTATGCTAGGAATATAGATTAGTAAGTGATCAAACGAATGACTCATAAGTTGTCAATAAGTTTTAAGAAGTTCTTGGCAGAAAAAATTCTGTTCTGAACAAAAAATGAGTACTAGTTTTAATCGTATTTGATTGCAAATTTCTCAAGAGTTGGAAACCATCCAATATGATAAGTTTTTTATGTTGCAATTGGTTGCTAAATAATTACACTTTACGTGTTGATTTTTATAATGAATTATTAATTTGCCATGACTGCTTGCTACCTTGTCAAAAATGAATATTAGCTTATCTCAATAGATTAATTTCTTGTCAATGATGATGATGAAAAAGATTGGTTAGGCTGATTCAAACTTGAATTTAGATGTAATAAAGATAACTGTTAGGACATAAACAGATGTAGTTGCATGGGTTTGAATCAAGCAACAGTTCTAAACTTTTTCAGTACCAGGACAAATGCACTGTTGTATGTTTTGTAGTAAATATTCATAATTTGTACTACATTGATAGCAGTAACAGTAGTAGTCCAAATGCTTGCATAATTCAACTTAATTTGTGTAGTTTATTTTGTACTATGTTGTTTCCGCTCAATGGCAGAAACAGCAACTTTTAATAATACATGTATTCTGTTAGTTTCTTGTTGTTTTGTGCTCAATCTCTTGGTGAAGATACCAAAATTTGTCCTTACTCCATTGATACCTTTGCTTTGTTAGTTTTGACTTTCTTTCATTGACACATTTGGATGACCAGTCCCTAACAGTAACAAAACATTTTTAAATTGATAGGTCTTTTGGACAGATCTCAAAGGCTCAATCACAACTAACTACATTAAAAGGCATTCAAACAATACCAAGATTTAAAATATTACTATGTTTTGATCCATTTAAGGTAATCTATTCTTTATTTGCTTTAGCTAAAGTTTTTATTAATGCTGTCAACATAGCTGAGTATGCTAAAAGTAGCATTCCCAATTTTGATCTTTTTTCTAAATCCAGTTTTAATATGTAATCTAAATAAAATGAAGTTATCATTCAGATTTATAAATTTGATGATGTTGTTTTTGTCTTTGCTGCACATAATATATATTAGCACAGTTAGCATTCAGATATCAATTCTTAGTGGTATTGCTTTTGCCTCTGCTGTTACATGTAACTCTACTATGCTTAATAATTTCATATACTTGAAAACAATAACATCTCTGAAAACTTAATAATGATAAAGTACACTGATTTATTCATCATTTACATTATCATAGGCACTATGACCTAGAAAGAAAATGAAGAAGTAATGGCATTACTCTCACCACAATAAACAAGAATAAATAATTCAAATAAAGCAAAAAAAAGTTGAGAAAAAAATAACAAATTAAGTGCATTAATCACTGCTAGAGTTGAAAACCTGAAAAAATATCTATCATACCCGTTACTAAGACAATGTTTTGTAACTATTGAAATGCTGCAAAATAGCAAAAAAACAGTTAAAAACCCTAAGTAGCAATAGAAGTTAAAACATTTTAAATACACAGGTACATATCTTCAACATATTTTAAATGTTTATTGAGCTTTGCTCACATTTGTAAATTGTAACTGAAAAAGAAATCTTGCCACAAGATGAACAAATCAGATTATGGTAAAAAAATAGTATTTTAAAAAACAAAATTTTTCAAAAATACCAATAAAAGTTGCAGAATAAAATGGAATTTAAAATGATTACATCAAGTACCACAATTTTGAGCAGCCAATTTGAGTGTAGCTATACAAATTTAAATAACTTCTATGCTGAAAATTTGCTATATTATGATTTCAGTAGCAGCAAAAGAGGAAGGTTCACATGAATATTCTTCTGCTAGGAACTGATTCTATTAAGAGCTAGTTCTGATCATTTTGCAGTTGCAGTATAACTTATCGATGGTTTCAGTTTGGTTTCATCTCAGTATTAGTTTGGTTTCAGTTTATATACAGATTGGTTTCAGTTTAGTTTTTGTTTGAATTTTAAGGAAATTTAAAAAACTAAATCCTGTTCTTTGTGCTGCTATGTTTTTGTGTTGCAAACGTTATCTTACTTTAAGCAATACATGTAGCTTAGTATTATGAATGCACTTAGAAATAAGACAGAACTACAACAGCAAAGAGTATATTTACACAAACATTATTGCATTGCTGGAAGTGAATATACTTTGCAATAACACAAATTCTAATCCTAGGCCATCACCACAGTCCAGCAATGACTTGTCATAAAACTTGGAATTCCACAGCCATAACATGAAACTAACTTGTTAAGAAGTTGATTCCTAACACTCAGTAACAATTTATACTTCTGTTCATGCATTACTTCTTGTGCTGGCATTTTCCTAACTCCTTTCAAAGCTTTTTTGTAGTCATGACAAAAAAATATTTCTAGTAGACTAGATTGTTCAGCTCAAAGAATAATCTTGTCCAAATAAAAATATAGCTTCCAACAAAACTTTCAACAATATGTCAGCAAATTGATTGGTTGAGGAATTGTCATTAAATATAGACATTTTGAAAACAAATTTTCTCCTATAGTTATTATGGAATTCAATATTCTTGATCTGCTGATGAATAATATGATTCATTGCTAGTATAATAACATTAGTTTGACCTCTAAAAATGTAATAAATTTTTTCATGCATGAAAACCTTGCTTAAGACCATGAAAACCTTTGCATTATTGATAAACCTAATATTTTCTTAGATTCATGGCAATTCAATAAATTTTAAACTGGTTTATTGTGAAGCTCCTAACTATCAGGTATTGTGTCTTCTAAAAAAGAGGTTTACACATTGATAGCATATTTTTATCAGTTGCTATAATCAGCAAGGACAATTAGAAGCATAGTTGAACAAAAAATAATGTAGGCGCATAAACATGATAATTACCAATACCATTGTATGAAACGTATATTTTTACAATATCATTAGTTTTGCACTTGATAATAGCCTTGTCTTCATTAAATTAAAAATTATATATGACCAAAAACTTGATTGCTGTAAAAATGGCTCTAAATCACATGCATTGTACTTCTGATGGTTTTGATTATTGACAAGAATAGCATCATGCCTATTGTTGAAATTGGCTTTATCTTTCTTTTTAAGAGCATCATGAGGGTGAATTGGTTCACAGTAGCTAAAACTGCTAAGAAAGTTTGTATAGTGCAGCAGAGTAACAGAAGCATGCTGACCAGAAGTTATGGAAAGAGTCATTTCTTCTTCAAGCAATCATATGATGTGGTCAAACCTTGGGAACAGCAAGAGATACTAAATTTATACCAAAGACAAAAAGCCCAGGTAATGTAACCTCTAGATTTTTTGTGAGCATAACATCTTCATGTTAGAAACATGAAACACAACAAAGCACAAGAAACTGTGACAGAAATATGTGTATTTATCATGTACTAATTGTGT
>JAULBW010012893.1:0-10249 GCA_032358265.1 Vaucheria bursata
AGAATTCTTACTCTGTTCTACTTCAACAATCTCAGAATTCTTACTCTGTTCTACTTCTATCCTTGAAGTCTTAACAGATTTGTAAAAGATCATCAAAGTAAGAATAGAACAAAATTCTCATTGGCTGGTTTTGTGAAGAGTCACCAAAATATATGAAACAGAACATATAATGTAAATCTTTCTAGAACATGCAGATCTAAGGCATAGTTCTAATCCTAACAGCAATGACTAATATTTAGTCAAAACCTTCAACAATGGGCAGATCTGTAATGAAATCCACTGAAACTGAGAACCAGGATTATAGAGCTGTAAGAAGTGGCTATAATTGGCCTGTTGGTTTCATTCTGATCAATTTTGCTTGGTTACAAATATAACAATTTTGAACATAATTGTTAACATCCATGCGTACTATAGGCCACCAATAAGAATGGTTGATGACTGTAAATTTTTTCTGGCTTCCAAGATGGCTCACTAGTAACTGATTATAACAACTAAATAGGACTGCTGGAACTAATATGCATGGTATGATTATTTTTTCTGATAATACAAAATGATATCAATACAAGTAACAGTACCTTATTTTTGTAGTTCTAAAATCTGTTTATTACTCTTTAGTTTGTTGATTATCTTTTGCAGTAAATCAATATTAGGTACTCTAGTGGCTGCTATTGAAAAGTTATCCTTATTAAGCAGTATCATATTCTAAATCTGCATACATGCTTCATCTTTGTGCAACTCATAATTGATGTACTGGCTTAACTCGTTCAGCTTTTTGCAGTCTTTTCCAGTTTGATAAATGATATTGTATTCTAAATTGCACAAAAAATACAACAAGTATGCATGTTGCTATTTAGTTTTTGGGTGTTTGTATAGTAAAGAATGTTTCAGTGGTCAGTGCAAACTTGAATGGGCTCTGTATTACATTACAACAGTGAATGCTATTGATAGAAAGAGGCAGTAATTGCCACTGATAGAAAGAGGCAGTAATTGCCAATAGCTTTTTTATCATGTAATTTATAATTGATTTTGTCAGGTGGTAATATTGGGAATAAAAAGCCACAGGGCACCACGTGTTGTCATATTCTTGCAACAGAATACTGCTAAATGCAGAATTGGATGCATCTGTCTCCAGTATCAAGGGTTTGGATGTGTTGGTATGTGTTGAAATGTTGCCATTCACAAAAACATTACATAATTTTTCTATGGAAAACTGACATTTTGTGGACAAATGAAACGGTGTATCTTTCTTTTGTAGTTTTAACATAGGTTGAATTGTCTTGGTGTAGATAGATATAAACACACAATAGAAATTCATGCACTCCAAAAAGGATTGTAAGTCTATTGCCTTAGTGAGGGTCAGTCAATTTGATATACTGGCAGTCCAGTTCAGGCTTATCTCAAGGCCCATGTTTGAAATGATGTAACCCAAGAACTCAACTTGATTCACGGAAAATTTGTATTTCTCCAGCTTTGTGCATATTGAATTACTGCATAGGCATTCAAGTATAGTCTGAACATACAGTTTATGATCTTCCTTTGTCTCCTAATGTAGTAAACTATCATCAAGGTATACAATGCAGTAGATGTCCAATAAATCATATAATATGTCATTCATCAGGCCTTGAAATACTGCTGGGGCATTTATGAGTTCAAAAGGTATAATGGTATACTCCAAGTGTCCAAACTTGTATTTAAAAGCAGTTTTCCACTAATCCTCTCCTTTTACTCGTACTAAATTATACACCCCACAAAGGTCAGTTTTTGAAAATACTCAGGCTTTAGTAAAACAGAGGTAAGTAATTCATGAATTAAAAGTTACAAATATCTATTCATAACCCTAACTAAATTTAGTCCATGATAATCAATAACGGATCTTATATCCCCTGATTTTTTTGACAAAAATATGGGTGCTCCTGCAGGAAATTTAGAAGGGCAAATGTACCCCTTTTCTACATTGTCATTAGTGCAATCCTGCAATACATTGTGTTCAGGAATAAATAACAGGTATATGGATCCCCACAACACCGTTTTCTCTGATAGAATATCAATGGAAATATTGTATTTACGGTGTTTGGGCAGTATTTCACTCTGAACTTTAGAAACTACTATTGCAAAATCTCTACAGTGCTCAGGTAATTCCACTTGTGTATTCTTGATTTATTTTGGAATTCAAAATCTTCAGCAGAGTTATCAATATTCAGTACATTACAAGTTGATGCAACCAAATGCTTAACTTGAAATGTTGTTTCACTGTACAGTTCATCTTCATTTTCATATATTCTTTTCAAAATATTTGCACAATGAAGTTTTTTTTCAATCTTTATTTTTATTGTTAGTTTTTTTCAATTGACTTTTGGGTTGAGTTTTGTAGCCAGTTCAATTTCAACACAACATCACTATGGCTATGGTTCTATATACAAAATTTAAACTAAAACAAATACTCATCGTACTTGAATGTTAAGAAGGTGTAATGTGCAATATTACACATTTCCAGTATACTTCCATCAATGACCTCTATTCTTAAAGGCACTGTTAGCAGATGTATAGCTGCTCCCATCAAAGCTAAATATGTCTCTTGCACCACACTAAAATCTGAGCTCAAACTTGTGAGGGTACTAGCTTGAAAACTGCTTGACTTATTCAAATTAAAAAAATTTTATTTTCCTTTTATTTGAATTAGTATCTCAACTGGTAATGTAATCCAATTTGAGATACAACTGGTGTTCTAATGTCTGGCTCAAGGTGACACTAGCAAATATCCTTGAGCCAAATAAATCTTGCTTTAGGAAGGATATAACGTGGCTCATCCACTCCTCTGTTAGAGGAAGGTTCTCAAGATTTTTGGCACTCAAGGGCAGAAAGGGACAATATTATTGTCACTTTTGCAATAACAGTACAGATTGTTAGTACATTATTCATTCTTTTCAGCATTTAATAGTGAGCCACAGCTGTGTCCACTATGCTCACTAATAGAACTACTCTGATCACTATTTACATTGGATGCTTTCTTTTGTGGCTTCTTCCACCCAAATAGTGATAGTTTTCTTTGACTCATCTTTGACATAAAGTAGACTGCTCCTATTTTCATTGTATCAGTGTTTTGAGGTTGAATATTAGGCAGTGGAAAGACTTAATCTCTGGAACTACTAGTCCTTTGCTACTCTTGGTTTCATTAAGAAATGGTTATCAAGATGAACTGCTAGTTTATTATACTACTCTATGTCAGCTGGTTGTTGAGCTTCACATACTTAACTGTTCAATGCAATGCTTAGCACTTGGTAAAGTAGGCTAAACAGAACACTTTCAGGTCACTTGGTCTTGAGTACCAGTCTCTGAAATTCAGCAACTAGGGTGGTTGCAAGTCAGTTTCCAGGACAAATTTTTAGGATTACATGCTCTGCTTCTTGTTCTGAATCCACATCACCAAAAGCTAATAGTAAGAACTTAGCAAATTCATCCGCACTTTGCATTACTCTATGATCAGATTCCAGTTATGGAAAGATCCACATGAAGGTAGATCATTGAGAAATAAAATAGTGTATGCAAGCTTTACCTTATTATCTGGAAATTGAAACAGCTGCACATTAAAGTCATTTTTAAGCTGCAGTAGGAATTGCTTTGCCCTCTTTCTATCACTACTGTGTGTCTCTGGATCTGCTACATGTGGTTCTCTCCATGACTCCACGGTTTCTTGCAGTTGCTGAACTTCTAGTTGTGCAATCTTTAGGTTCTGTTGTTCTACCACACATCTCACATGTGATATCTCGTTTTGTTGATGCGCAGCAGTGCTTTAAAGCTTCATTGCCTTGCCTTGAATTTTGCTTAACTGTGCAAATAGTGTTTCTTGACTCATGGCACAAAATTAAGCTCAGACTTTGCCAAAAACTCTTTGCAAACTGTCACAAACCAATAGGCAGACAAAATCAGCAGAACAGAAGAGGAGAAACATTATATTTATTGATTATATGAACTGTTCATAACATTACAAAGAGTAATTTTCATGGCATCAAATATTTATTTATCTGTTAAAATATGTGTAATTCTTACTTGATACTGGTCTAAATTACTTGAAACTGGCTAATATATTTGAGTTCCTAACAATTTTTGTATAGTTTCTAATGCTGGTTTGAATGTATGTATATATTTGTTCCATAAAAAGTCATAATATACCACCACTTACAATTCTGTTGATAGAGACTTTGTAAGTGTTACAAAAAAATATTTTCACTTATTCTAGTATAGGACCTTTAAGTATGTATGGATATATCCAAATCCAAATATATCTTTTTTGCACAGGCACATCTTTAATTTTACAACTTCAATAGTACTTCTTGCAATATGATCTCTTAACATGTTCCTTTGATCAATAAAGAGCAAGGCTGCTTTTTCATTATGAGACAAGTAGATGATACAGCTTTAATACTTCAATGAATACTGCAAATTCTATTTCCAGACAAAAATCTCAGAACTATGGCAATATTAAAAAGTTGGAGTGAGAGAAATGTCAGCAGTATTGAAAATTCTGTGAATAGTTTTACTTAACTATCTTACAAGAAAAAATGTTGAAAAAGTTTACACTAGCTCTTAAATGTCTCTCTTAAATTAAGTTTCAGATCTTAATACCTATTCACAAGGCTATAAAAAAAGTTTAACTACAGATTTTTGTTTCAGTATGAATGTCAGATGAAGCACATTGATAGTCCAATTGCTGGTAACAGATCAAATATAGATGGTAATTTGAACAGATAACAGTTCATGTATTGTTAAATATCAGAAAAAGGGATACAAGTAGTTTCATTTGACATTACAGTTTTACTCACACAAATGACAGTGTATGAATAGCTCCTGTTTATATGGCAGTTCAAGTAAAGTTTGAGTTGCGCAAACTTCTTTAGTTACATACATCAGTCAATGCTGATTTATAGTTCTTATCACACTTAAATTTATGGCAGATTTCAAGTCTATATCACAGCTCATAAAAAGTTTAGAAATGAAGTAAAAGTATTTTCCTCTTAGGAACTAACCCCTAAGGGAGTTAATTCTACTCTATAGCTGCACTATTCTTTGTCAATGGTTTCAGTTTGGTTTCAGTTTGGTTTCAATTCTAGTTACTTAAAAGAACTGAACCCTGTTCTTCAAGCTACTACGTTTTGAGTGTTGTGAAAGTTATCTCACTTTCAGCAACATGTAGGTTAATATCAAGTGCTTTCTCTGTTCTTGTTTATTTGTTGTATTTGTATTTTCCTAACAGTGTTTTTGTATTATTTGTATTTATATTTTTCTAGCATTGCCTTGATTGTTGAAAAACCAATAAACAGAATAAGACCTATAACAAAAATATATAATGCATATTGACAAATCAAATTTATTAGAACAAGTTATACAGACAATGTCAGGATATCTGCCCTGTCCCCAGATACTAGGATCCCTAAAGCCCCCACCTTTTGGGAGTTAATGGTTCAACGGTACAAAAATCGTTTAATAGCATCAAGGTCTTGGGTTCGAATCCCAATGTTTCCAAATATTATCAGCTATACATTCACCCAAGAATCCTAACAGACAGAACACATGGTTTAATTACTACAACAAAAATGAGAAATGCAAAATAGAAGCATACATAACACAACACATGAATAGTTATTGCATATGTTGCTAAGAATAAATCTCAACAATAGAACTACAATAAGTTATTTTCATACCAGTCAAATCAAAACCAAAATGAACAGTTTACAAAAAAACGCAAGTATTAAGCTTGATATTATAATCCATTCCTAACGGGTAATTCAGATCTGTAGTTATTCAGCAGAAGCTGAGATGCATAAGACTATTGTACATGCTAAGTACTTCAACTGAAAAAATAAAATATCTGAAAACCATTATATATTTTTGTAACAAATTTGCATTCTGAAGAATAAATTTCTTACACTACTTAAGCTTTTACTTTCATGCATCAAATTTTTACATTTTAACTAAATATTGCTAGGAAATAATTATTTAAAACTCTTAGGACTTCAGCTGATATAGTTGCAAGGGTTTGAATTAAGCAACAGTTCTTAATTCTTCCAGTACTGGGACAAATGCTTTGTATACTATATGTTCAATAGTAAATATTCATAATCAGTACTACATTGTCAGTAGTAACAGTAGTAGTTCAGATGCTTGTATGATTGAACTTAATTTGTGTAGTTTATTTTCTATCATGTTGTTTCCGCCACTGAAGCAAAAACAATATTAAATGATATGCGCTCCCTGTTATCCTCTTCTTGTTTTGTGCTCAAGTTTGTTGTGGGGACTTAGAATTATATCCTTGTTCCATTTATACTTTTGACAAGCAGTTTTGGCTCTTTTCCGTTGACACCTTTTGATAACAAACTCTTGACAAAAAATAAACTATTTTATAGCCATAGAGCTTTACAGAAGTTTTATGGCAATTCAATGTTTGATAAAATGGGCTGTGGCAATGAGCTATGGTGACAGATAAGGATTTGTTTGTTGCTGTGAAGCATGTTTACTTCCAGCAACACAACTGTGTTTGTATACAATTTACTTTGTTACTGTTGAAATTTTGCATCTTGCTTGTTCTGCTTATGCATTTATAACGTATAAACTCAGAGCTTTATGCAATTGCGCTGATGGTATTTTTCTCAAGAGATATGAAATTTCAAATGTAAAAAGTGCAAATTTTGATTGCTACTAATGGTACCTAGTTTTTATAGCTTTTTCAGTCATAATAAAAATCTTATTACAGCTGATATAAATAAGACTGTTAAAAAATAGACAGAGAGAGTTAAGAATATACAACGTGCCGTGAGTGTAATCACAGCGCGAGGGAACAAGAAACAGGAAAAGAAAGATAGAATAAGAAAGTACATTAGTTAGCAACTTCTATTTATCACACGCTATGGGAGCGTGCCACTAGAGTTAGTGTACTTCTGCTGGAAGAAGTAGAAAAAGAAGAAGTGATTAGAAGAAAGCAAAAAACACACAATGGTTTGTAAAAATCCAAAAAGCCTCTTTGAAACTGCAAATAAGTTTACGGAAAACCAAGAGGAATTCCAATTTCAGCCAGTGATGTAAAAATGCTGTAATTGCGAGTAGATTGGAAATGCCAGTAAAGAAACTTCATAGAATGAACTGTTGGGTTTTGTAGAGCAATCCTTGGAAAATCACGAATAGAATGAAAATGAGTTATGAAATGGTTCACAAAGGATAGTGACGGATAAAACGGGTCACAGGTCATGATCTGAAATAGGGAATTAAAGCAGAAATACATAGAAATTCTGACAAAGACCATATCTTGAAATGCTCATTTATTATCACTAGAATCAACATGTCTCTATTTTTTGCATGTACATTACTACCCAGGCAAAAATAGAGATGAAAATATTTTTAGCAAGAATAAGTTGTCTAGCATTATACATTCTTGTTTGTCAGAATATTTTGCAGTGTTAATATGAAACACAAATTAAACTGGGCTGAAAGTTTTGTTCTTCACCCAATATGATTTTGGGTGATGCTTACATCAACATAGTTACACTTGCAAAAAAGATGCTTGTATATGTATCTACTGTACATAAAATGCAGAAGTGTTAAAACATTAATTAAATGCACCTTCATGTTGCAGAGTTAAACTGTCAAAAAAAGCTTAGAATACTTTATAAAGAATAGTAGTAATGATTTTTTTCTAAGAGTATGATAAAAAACATTCATTAAAGCCAAATATTACTTTCTCTAGATATTTTTTGTATGAAAAGTAATTCAAAGTTGTGGAGTTTGAGAAATTAGTCAGACAGAAATATGTGCAATAGTAGCTCTGGAACAATACCACAAGCGAGATTGATACACTTTAGTATGCATAACATGAATCACTTGTTTTATTGACAAGTTTGAGGTAAGTATGGACTAACTTGCCATATGCCATTTATACTGGTAAAAAAGATGCTGTTTGTTTGGTAGAATAAAGAGGTATTTATCTGTCATAGTGATACTGGATACTATTAGTAGATGCAACAAAGACAGTATTTATGAGAATGACCATACATAGCCAGAAGCTGCTACACTAACAAATGTGTACTCTGCGAGATAATTTAACTGACTGAATCAGGTATTTAAAAAAATGACTTCTTTGATTGAAACAAGCCACCAATTCCTTAGAGTGCTGTAAAGTTTTCATAGAATAAATGTAAGCATGAACCTGATGTGTATAAGTGCAGCTACATGTCAGGATATTTGCTGGTCCTGCTATCTCTTGAAGTAATTCCAAAATAACTGCTTGACTATGTTTGTAAATGTTTGTTTATATTTTGCCAACATCTTTACTATAATTTTTGCCCCTTTTACATTTTTGCAGCATTTATCCTACTTGCGCCTTAAATGCCAAACCCTTTATGTCTACACCATTGCCACATTCCTTTATAGAATCCTCTGTATACCTATACAAATTGCCACGTGTCATCTTTCTAGCGGTTACTTGGAAACCTGGATTATTTTCTACAAGTTCAACCTATGAAAGAATGATTCTATTTTCATTGTGCTCCCTTGAAACTCTTTATTACTAACTTAAAACTCTGCTTCAAATGACTGATATTGCTCTAGAGCAGTCATTTGAGCTTTGATCTTGTTAGAATCAGTCCTTTTATCAATTACTCCGCTTTAATTCACTTTATTTCAGCCAAAGACAATTTTTTCGAATTACACACATAATTCTAGAATTATCACAAGAGTACGTATGAAAACTATTGCATTTATTTATGGATTAGAAGATGCAGCAAGATGCAGCAAGATTTTCTGGAGAGCCAGTTTCAAGGGCACTTCAAGAGGGTATACCGCAGGAGCTAGCGGGAACATGTCTATTTGCTCAGTATTGTTTTTCTGTTCACTTTTCATAAGTTTAATTAAACTTTAATATTCTTTTAAATTTTTTTGCATTTGCTGTTTTCTCTCTGCCTACATTGGCATTCACTCCATCATAGGTACCAATAAGTACATTATTGATTGCATCATCTCCTCCTTTCTTTTAACACTACACTTATTGGAGGATCTTGCCTATAAAAATGACTTGCATGAGATTTATACTTGTCTTCTACTTTGTAGACGAGTTAAACAATAATTAAAATATCAATGGATCTGACTATATTGAGAGAAGCACTTGGTTCTATATTGTGAAAAATTTGAATTAATAGTATTGGCCACTATTTCAATTGTCAGAGGCTGTGTATTTACTGTGTGATGGAACACCAAGAAAAATACTCTTGAGAATTTCATTGCTTTTAGCTTCTCAAAAGTATAGAATATTTATTTACAGATGACAGAAACTGTGCCAGTATTAGAGGAAGAAAAGCAAAGATACTGAACACTGCTGCAAATTTTATGGTCCATATATTTATTTAATGAGTTTAATTTATAAGTCACTGAAGCCCTGGTTAGCAGTCAGTGTAGAGTAAACCAAAATAAAGTAAAAGTGCCCTTAACATTTTAAAACATTTGATTTGATAAGTTTTAAGAAATAACACCCTTAACGGTCAATTCTATTTTCATTAGCTGCAGTACGTTTTTGTTGAAGTAATTGTAAAGCTCTGAGTAAATGAATCACACAAATGCCAGTAGGATTATATTACTGCTGTGCTGATAAAGTTATCACTTCTATCAACACAACTAATATGTGATAAACATATGCATATCTGTCACAGATTTTTGTTGCACTTTACATTTCTAGCTGTAAGCCTTTCTTATGTCCTAGAGGATTCACTCCGAAGTTTTTGTGGACAAGCTGATTTTCTGGGTTTTGTTCTAGATCTTTATACTTTCATCAGCAAGGCACCATCTTAGTTCTCACATGTGAATGTCTTTTGTTCAGTAAAGAATCAAACTTTACATCGCAAGAGAACTTTCAAATTGAAGCATGTTGCACTTTTGTGAAGACACGCTTGAAAATACAAAAGTGTGATAAAGGCAGGCAATTTTCTTAAATCCTAATTCTGCCATGTGTATCTAATTATCATAAGCTGTGCTTGTATAGAAAGTTATAATCAAAGTTTTCAGGCTTGATCAATATATTTGGTACTTTTTTGTCTCTTAGAAAGACTTTTGCATTACATTATTTGTTGGTATAAGTGAACATAAAGATCCTTATTAATATTTCCTCATGTTTTTTTCTTAATATGGCCAAACAATAACATTAATATTATTGAGCTATACAGAAAACTGATTACCAACATAGAATCTGAATGGCTAGAGGCATACTTCATAT
>JAULBW010012904.1:0-10248 GCA_032358265.1 Vaucheria bursata
TTTGAGATGAAATCAAATTTAATCCAGTGTGAATACTATACTTTGAGAAATGGTCAGCCTTCAATATATTTTGATGACCTCCATAAAAAATATAATAAAGTTTTAAGATGACTAGAAACAAATACTGCACGTATTATACATAGTTTACTATTGAAGTGAACTATTTACTTATGTATCACCAACTAGAAGAACTCCTCAGCTGAAGTTCTCAGTGAAAGTGGTTGAAACTCCTAGCATTAATATCTCGGGGGATGAACTATAGCAATTATACATTTAATCAGTAGATTTAAGAATGAGTCAAGTTAATAGAGAAGAGTAAAGTTAATTATTATTTGTGCAATGAGCGTATAAAGTCTGCCATATTATCTACCAGGTTTTGTAATGTGAAATGTATATATATGTTCATGCCAAACTTCTATTAATGCATTAAATATTTAATAAAACATTAAATTTAAAAAAAAGTTCTGATTATAATTGAACATAAAACTTAAAAAAGAATTACATATTCAAAGAGAATTAGCGTAATAGCAAAAAGTTAGCTGCATAGAAACTACTGCAAGTACATTTAAAATAATGAAAAGATTTTGTTAAGCTCATGTACGAAAATCTGCATATATTTAGATGCATATCTTGTTAACTAATAAATCTTAACCTATATACATTGTTTCAACCCCCACATTATCAATGTTTCAATTTATTGAAATGTGGTTTCATAATTACTCCATTTACCATAACTTTTTTGTTCTTTACACTGAATGCTGGACTGATATCTTCATTCTGTGTTTTGAAGTCATCTTGTACAAAATGTCCATCCAATAGCCAACTCCGCTAAATAAAACACTTAAACTAAGTGCCCATAATAAAAGAGTTCCTAAAAATGCCGAACTGTAAAAGTAACCCTACATGACTTACCTATATCTGCTGAAGAATGCAGTCTATTTTCCAATGAGAAGAGTACCAATCTGGCATAGAATAAAATTTATTTCTCGTTTCATTAAATTTTGTTTACAACTTTTTGTGTTTGCTGAGAAAATTTTTTAAATAAAGTTAAGAGGGATGTATGTCAGCATTTTTTTTCGAAATGGGGCTCTCTTTGGATTGGTGCGCATAATTGTAATGGGACAAGATTTGTCAAGATTTCTCTTTGTTACTGTTCCAATTCCTATTCCAGATGTATCCCGTGACCTGCGACGCGTTCCTGTGATCCATATCCATCTATATTTTTCTTTACAACTGTCCGGTTCCAACTTAACAGTTCATCTTTGTGATTCTTTTGGTCCTTACAGAAAATTTGAAAAGGTTGTGCAATTGCAATTTTGTAATTACATATTTCAAAACTCTGTTCTGATGATTTCTAATTCACTACACTTTTTCTTTACTTCTCCTAGAAAAAGTACGCTTTCCTAAGCGGCATACTCCCATAGCGTGTGTTAAGTAAGTGTCTACAGTCATTAATACACCATTGTTTTTCTATCTTATCTTTTCTTTTGTGTTGCATCGCGCTGTGATCATAATCACAGTGTATTGTATATCTTTTACCGTCACTCTCCTTTTTTTTCTTAACAAGATTAGGCTTTACATCTGAAAAAGTACGTACTTTTCATGACTTATAAAAACTTGCGTACTATGTTTTGTATTATAGCAATGTAAAATATATGCACTGATTTTTGTGCAAATTATTAAAATTTTAAATAAGCGTAAGAGTTTTAGATGAAATTTGTTAAGCTATTAAAATCTTTCTACTTAATATATATTGGAACAATCAAGTAGCTTGCGCATATAATCTATATCCTAAAAATTTCACTGCAGATAACTTAAAGATCGAGTTGAAATAAAATTGAGATTTCGAATGGTTTCATACAGCGCAACACGCATAGCGACAAATAAAATATATTAGTATTATTCTTTATATTACAGATATACATCTATAACACAAAATTTGCAATATTTTTAATTAATCATCATGTAACGAGTAATGTGATACTGGCGAGGCTGTGAGCATTGGCCAGAAACCCAGCACCCAAATATAACTAGGTGCTCTTTTTAACAGAAAAAGTCTCTCTCGAAGACCCGCAATCAACAATCCTAAAAAATGAAAAAACTCAACTTATTCATCTGAAATATTTGGAAATGATATTTATAAATAATGTAAAATGGTACTTATTACATTAGAAAATGACAATATTGGCATTACAGAGCCTGATTGTTTGAAAGAGCAATAAACCGACTTTCGTAATTTTCTTTTTAAGAAAGAGATCTCTCTGCCATTATCTTCACAATCCAGTTTGTTCGTTATTAAACTTGGAACATTGCTAGTTCTACACCCCAACACTAAATTATTCAAATTCAATGTGAAAAGTAAGATTGCCAAAAATCAATAATTTTTTACGAACAAAAATTCGAGTCCCATATCTATGAATTGAATAAATAAGCTTGCAACAATCAAACGAAATAAACTCAAAAAAGAATGATTTTAAAAACTACGACTATGCTTCAAAAAAGGCTACTAGCTGACTATGTATGCATAGTCAGCTAGCAGTATCAATGTGAGCTAACTAATACTGCCCCATTTTATATCCTAGACAAATATCGCTTTTACACTTTTAAAAATGCGCACCAAAAGTTTTTACACTAAATTCAACCTAAAAAACCAGAAAACATGTCCCTTTAAACATGAACAAGCAAATTAGCTAGGATTTTATAAGATTGTAATCGTCGTTGCAGTAACTTTACGACGCTTATGACCAAATTAATTACTAGTAAATACTTGTTATTCTGATCATTATTTTTGGTCATATGCGAAGCAGCCATTCATGGCCCTTTAGGTTTCTGTGCTGCGCTAAGGACATTTGCAATAGGTTGATGCACTAGGTTCATTATCTCTTTTTAATTCTACAGATAGCATTAATGAAAAAAAAAGTGATGGAGAAATTTTTAAATCTGCCTAATGCCATCCCTATCACACTCAAAACTTAAGTGGCATTGTTGAAATTTTTTTCTTTTTTAACAAATTAAATTCAGATACGTTTCAAACGAAAGGTCTGCAAAAAGTATACTTTTCAAATGAATATATGAAGATTTGAGTGCAACTTTTCGTTTGGGCCGAATCCCCGGATCAAGGTAGAAAAGTGATTTAATCAACGATCGGAATTAAATGTTACACTGACCGTAAACTGCGACTGCAATTCCAATATGCCAGCCAAACGCATGAAGCTGAGGGTTTGGAATTTTCCACGGAAAATTCTGTAAGTACGAACAAAACAGGCCATCTAGCGACCAAAGAAGAACACTAAGCGCAAAAAATAGAAAGCTAACTTGGCAAATTCGTCTTGTCTCTTTATCCTTCGTTTCGTTATAGAGCCTACACAAAGTCAAAGTGTCATAAGATATATTGGTAGTGCGTTGATGTACCCATGAAATATAGACAATTTTTTATTCATTCGTGACCAACAAATTCAGATATTGATTTCTAACCTTGCAGGCTTTCATCATGAAAAAAACAGAATACAAATTTTCAATTTGAATATGGTCTTTGTACATAAAGCAACGCTGAAAAATCGAATATAATAGGTATCTTATGAAGCATTTACATCAAGTGGCAAAAGTTATCTATAGTTTGAAAGTGTCATTTCGTTCAGTTTAAAACAAGTTCTTGAGTATCATGTATTTATTCTTAGTATTTATTTTGGCAAAAATCATTAGAATCCGACAAAACATGAAATTCGAAATTTGTAAATTTTGGCTTAGATTGCCTACAATCTTCAGTTCTATCCAATAAATTCTCTCAATGAAGAGTTATTTTGTGATGTGAAAGGGTAAAAAAATCAAATTCATGTATTAGACCAGTTATAAATAAGCAGAATGAAATTGATTTGACAATCTAAATACAGAGTTTGGTTAATAGAAATCGAACTGCCTCTCAAACATCACGCATACCAATTGGATTTGTAATACGAAACTGAAAATTCTTAGTAGTCATTTCAATTGGCTCACTAAATTTCCATGAAATTCATTGATACATTGCGGGGGGGGGGTTATGATTTATTCAGCCAAAATTCGGAATATATATATATATATTATTTTTATTTAAATTTTATTATCAGTGGCACTAAATTAGAAAAAATTATTGAGAAATGATAGCACGATATCATAAATCCTTGGAACACTATATAGAAAATAATGATGTTTAAAATTTTAAGAAAAAATACGCGCACACACATATATATATACGCATATTTAATTCAATATTTAAATGTATACCGGTAATAACCATAAATAGATACAACCTCCGCAGATGCAAATGACACGTGGAAGCAAATAACCTACATAAAATCGAAATAGAAAATTTCAAAAAAATTCAAGAAACAAAAATAAAAAATGTAAATGTATTTTTAACTTTCACTTCAAATTCGGGTGGTGAAATAAGGTTTCTAGTAGTAGACTCTACACCAAGAGACTTGGAGCGATATTTTTCGAATGAAAAAATCCAATTTCTTTTACCTTTCTGCCCAATTGATGGAAGGATCAATTTCACATCATATATTAGTCTTAAATAGGTTAAAAAAAACTAATTTGAAGTTCAGTTAATCGTAAAATTCAGAATGAATTCGTTTTTTGTAGACTTCAAAAATGGGCCTTAACACCATAATTATCTTGGCCCCTAAACTAGGCCAAAGTCTGAACTACACTGCAGTTCACATGAGTTGTGAGACGATAAATTCCAATTTCAAATTGTAGTATATAGTGGTCTGTAAGTATGAAGTCATTCGTGGGAATGCAAAAATATATTTACGTGCTATCCTTTCGAACTGCATACTCTTTATATATTTAACTACCAAAAGATAATAATGCCATCTTTCCCCGAATGTAAAGCATGCCAAATATTAAATTCTGTTGAGCTATAACCCCTAAAGACTCATTGAAGCCCAAAACATGCCCTTTCGAAAGGCCAGTTTCACTATTCTTTTTGAGCAAATTAAGCTCGAAGGAGTTTGAAATTTGGTATGCGTTTAATTTAAGGAAGTACGGTAGCTGTTCATTTTACAATTCCTATCATATTAATACTGACTAGTCAAAAAAATTAATTTACAACCGTATAAATTGTTCTTAGAATATTGTTCTTAAGTACTCTTAAGATGATGTTGAATTCTCTATTTTTCACTATTGTTGCTCTCTACTTTGAGAGTTTCTATTCATTAAATTCAGTTGAAATTAAAAAATTCTATAGTTTTCACGATAAGTTTTACTATATCTCTCTCTTGCATCTTTCTGAATTGAGATTTTTGTGGAAGTAAACTACCTGAAGGCTTCCTTTCACAAATATTGTAGCACAAGATGCAACGACTGCCCACACCAGTAGGATTAGAGGAAGTTTTATGCCGTATTGGCGACCCCCGTGTTTGTCAGCCTTGTGCTCAATGACGCAGAAAGCAGCGGAAATAACTAACCACAACATAGGAACTTCATCAAACATCTGGATGCGATATAACTAAAGTTTCACTAAATGTACTAATTCATATATACTGTGATACATGCAAAATATGAACATTCTACTTTTAAAAATCCTGATTTTTCCAGTTTTTAACAAAATAACTGCAATTTTTTAAATTAATTACTATTTATTTCAAGAGCTGTTGGTTTTATTGGTGATTTGTCATAGAAATATTGATGTTATCCCAATCCCACTTAATCTATCATTAATTTTAAAATATGACCACATATCTACTATTACCGAGCAATATTTATTTGCACATTTATAAATGTAGGTAGATATTGCATTTATCGCAAAGAAATTTTCTATCTGCAATAAATTATGGATATATCAAATTCTCTATCAGCAAATTTTGAATTACAATGAATAAACGAAAAAAAATGAATGTTAAGCTTCACTTCAGATTTTTGGATAGAACGAATCTGTGAAGTGGTCCAGACAGATTCGTTATGTTCGAAGTTTACATAACATCTCAGTTCAAGCAATTCATACCAGCTTGCGATACCACCAGCATCTGACAGGAATTATAAATTTGTTTTAAATACCTCATGCTATGAAAAATCTACTTAAAGATTTTAATTTTGGCAAGTAATTTACATTTTTCAATATCACTGTACATCAATCTGTATATTGATTGACTAAAAATTTATCTATTATAGCCACACCTGCATCCAGTGTTGGAGCGCTGCGTGAAAAGCCATTGATCCTAAACCAATAATAACTAAAAGAAATGCTGCTAAAGTATATCGGAATTCGGCTTGGCAGTATGAACAAGCATATATTCCTACAATGCCCACAAAAGATATGGCAGCACTAGTAACCGTATTGAACAGTTCAGCAACATATGGGGAGTAGATATAATTTTCTTCGCACCTAACAATAAATCAACGAAAAGGGTAGAATTTAAAAATGATAAGTTCTTAGAGTGGGTGCATGAAAATATTTACGGGTGAAAGTGTAGAATAGATGTGTAAGTTATTCGAAACAATAACTAGCTGCATATTAACAATAAAAAATATGCCACATGAAAAATATGTTTTTGAAATGGACTAAAATATGTCTTGGTAACTATTCATCTAATAAGAGTTATTTTGTGTTTATAGATCAAATTTCAGAACAGTTTATAAAAAGATGACGAAAAGTATTTTCTAGAAAAATTTGCTAGCGTTTTATATATTAACATCGTTCTATCGAGATTTCAAGCAATGGAGACTAATAGCACTTTTCCTTATATATATATATATATATCACAAATGGATTCAAAAATACTACTTTGCTCGTGAATTGGTCCATAGTGAGTAGAAGACCAATAAACAAAATGAATGTTTTCAATGTCAAAAATCGAGCAATACTTGCTCTGATAAACGTATAAGTCCATTGGAAAGCTCTTTTTAGCGAAGGTAGAATAATTTTTAATGAATTATTACACAACAATTTTACCGAGATAAAATTAATTATTCTCAACTATACTTTTTTCCACTAAATACTGTGATGAAGAGTATTTTAGGAAACTGTACCTGTTGTACCTTAGGATGATGTTGAGTCAGATAAAACACTGCACAAGTGAAATCATTTCTTGTGCATGTAAATGGTTGACGGCGTATTGCATGAAATTCTAGAAGACTTTATTTGCATTCATAATATCTTTCCGTTTATTTTATTGTTCTTGCACCCATTCGGCATGCAATTATTTCTGCAATCAATAATGAGCACTAAAACGAGAATCTTTAGATTTATATAGGCATTGAATAAATCATATTAGATCCAACAATTGCATTAGTTTCACTAAGTATGAGCACTTAACAAATTCGAACTAGGAAAAAGGGCCAATACGATAAATAAGAAAAAAATTACAGCCATGAAATAGTTGAAATTTCAAATAAAGTATTGAATACCAATCGATGCTGCTAGATATAGGGCCCCAAAATCCATCATGTCCCTTTCGGACTAAGTGAGCTGAATATGGGCCTTGATTCAAAGATAAGCTTACAATCGAGGCAACTGCAAGAGCTAGGGTTGCAATCACTAAAGAGAGAATAGGGTCAAGCACCATGGACTCCACTTAGATATTCAGAGACAACATCTCGTGCATGTTTGACATGAAAATTTGTAAATGGAATTTTAAATGCCATGCAATCTTAATAGGAAAAATAGAAATTTCGGCCAAATTTCACTATTTTGGTCGGGAAATTATTCCCCTCAACGAATCAAAAAAGGCGAAACAGCCTGGACAAATATATTACATTGCCACTTGTTTAGCTTGCAATCTAATAGATGGCTTCACAAAAGTAAGATTTATGCAGTGCACCCTTGCGAGCCACATGTATTTAGTATGTGGGAAAAAGGTTGAGCAAAATTTCTTCTTAGGATTTCAAGGTTTGGTCTTCGAAGCTTCCAAGAATCTGATACAAACCGCTTCACATATGAGCACTCCTTTGATTGAAAAAAAAATGAACGGATCATCCCAAAATATCCAATAAATCAATTTACGTAAGTAGAGCTTAAAGATCCAATAATTTTTTGCTATTGGAGGTAGAATGATTTGAGTAAAAAAATAAATCGTTAGAACTAAGAACTTCACATGACATTTCCAAAAATATTTTAAGCATGAATGGAATAGTCACTCTCTGTTCTTTGTTGCCATCTACTTTAAGTTCAAATTATTTAATCTCTACCTGTTAGAAATTAACTTGTTAACGGTTAAATTCATGTTATAGCTGTGGAGTTTTGTTTTATGACAAGTTATTGTTCTGCATATTGTAATTCTAAGTTCATGGCGAGTCATTGTTCTGCATATTGGAATTCTAAGCTTATGGCGAGTCATTGATGGACTTTTGGTGACAGGCTAAGTTTAGGATTTGTATGGTGCTATGAAGTATGTTCACTTCCAGCAACACAATTAATATCTGTGTAAATATACTCTTTATTTTAGTTTTGAGTCTTATTTGTAAACACATTCATGACACTACCAAAATCTTTGTTTTTTTTAAACAAAACTTTTTTATTCTTGTATGAGACTCTACAACAATCTTATAGCAAATGATTCTCATGACAGTTATTGGTTGTGCACACCTTAACCTACACCCGCAAGTTAATGTATACCAAGGCAGCAGTTTT
Source organism: Vaucheria bursata (assembly GCA_032358265.1). Lineage (NCBI taxonomy): Eukaryota > Xanthophyceae > Vaucheriales > Vaucheriaceae > Vaucheria > Vaucheria bursata. The sequence continues at coordinate 8,609 of JAULBW010012904.1, forward strand.
AAAAGATAGTTGGAAATTAACTCCCTTAGGGATTAATTCTATTTTTATAGCTGCAGTCAGTGTTCATTTATGACGTTCCAAGTAAATTGGTTGTGCAGATGCCAATAAGGTTATATATTTTGTTGTGTTGATGAAGTTAGCTTACTTTTATCAACACAATTATTATATGATAAATATACACATTTCTGTCACAGTTTCCTGTATTCTGTTGTGTTTCATGTTTCTAACAAAGATTGATTGTCATTACTGTCTACTTGATAAAATAATTTAATAGTATTACTAATATGAGTACAGAATTGTTGATAATGATTTATGTTAAGACTAACAAATTGCACTGATGCATAATCCAAAAAATCAGAGCAAACAAAAACACAAAAATATTGCGCAAAATGTACAATTATATTAATCTTATACCATGTGTTGATGAGAGTGAATCTTGTCAACATTTTGCAACTTATTCTACTGTTAGAAACATTAAACACAACAGAATACAGGAAACTGTGACAGAAATGTGTATATTTATCATATAATAATTGTGTTGATAAAAGTAAGCTAACTTCATCAACACAACAAAATATATAACCTTATTGGCATCTGCACAACCAATTTACTTGGAACGTCATAAATGAACACTGACTGCAGCTATAAAAATAGAATTAATCCCTAAGGGAGTTAATTTCTAACATTTACATGCATACAAGACAAATTAAATCAACTATAAATACAACTCCTTGGAGGAGTTGTACATAAACTGACATATAAATGAATCATGACACTAGGACAAATCACAGTAAAAATAAATTAGATCCTAACAATCTAATATATGAAATGTTCATGCATATATGAATAAATCTTTCAATGTCATTTGTTTGCAAACATATACACAGAGTAAGTCAAGCATGAGATAAGAGTAGAAAAATGTCAGAAATGATTCAACCAATGAGGAAGAAAATTTTTCAAAAAATCTGATCGCTCAAAGAATATAGTTGACTAAAATAAGTACATTAGCTTAGGTTTTAAGGTATATTATTATCCTGATAGCTTTTTACTTATATGAGTATATTTAACTTTTTCTGTTTTGTAAAATTTCAGCTGAACTTTATAAATACAAGTTGCTTTAACTTTTTTAGCACCTATCAAGAACAATAAAAGTTTATAGGTGATTTTTAAACTGGATAATCTCTTTATATATTATATTTGACAGAATATGTGCACAAACTTTTTGATTCTGTTCAATCGTATCTTGATACATGGAAAGCACTTCCTAAAATATGTTCCATGACCTGCCAAGTTAGTGTGAAATAATAGTAATTACTAGTGTTTTTTTGAACAAATTATTTTACTAATATTGAAAATATGATATCAATATTGGAACAATCTTGTTAATGGAGGTTTCGAGGTTATTTGTAATTGTTACTGCAATATGAATTTGAACAATAACAGTCAATCGCTTTGTAATCTTGAACTTGCCATACCTGATATTTGCCAAATGAACAATCAATTTACTGAAATAGTAAGTTGCTGTCACGAATTAACTTGTATTATAAGTTGATTCCTCTTCTATTTCTGTAGCTGCAGGTGTTCTTATTTAGAACATTCTATATTTGATACTAGTCACATTCTCAATAAGTGGCTAGTCA
>JAULBW010012915.1:0-16423 GCA_032358265.1 Vaucheria bursata
GAATACACATATAAGACGAATTAAGTCCATAGAGTCACAGTTCAATAACAGATCACGGTGAAACAGATCAGATCCTGACACTGTGACAATACTACAAGTGCACATATATTTTTCTTAGTATTAAATTCAAAAGCAGTGAATGTCACGATGATTATTGCATTAAATGCATCTAATCAATAAAATCTTTAATATAAAAAATATTGCACTTAATCAGACAAAATGAGGTCTTTCTAGATGTTGTTGTCTCTTCCATATCCAAAACTTTGTTCATTGCTCAGTAAATATATAATATCTTGGAAAGAAAAACGGGAAAAATAATAGCATACAATATACTGTGATTTGATCACAGTGTGAGATGACAGAAATAAAAAAATAGAAAACAATAGTATATTCAAAACAAGGACTACAACTTATCACACATTATGGGAGCATGCTGCAATCGGAGTGTACTTCTATGGAAGAAGTAGAAAAGTTAAGTGATGAAGGAAAGCAAAACTGACAAGAGCTTGAAGAATTCCAAAGAGTCTCTTCAAATTAGGGAAGGAGTTTACAAGAAAATAGAAGAAAATTTTAATCTTGGTCAGTGATCAAATAAATACTATAATTGCAAATAAATCGAGAATACCGATAAAAAAACTTCATAAAGTGAACTGCTGAGTTGTAGAACAAATCCTTGAGTAATCACAGATAGACAGAAAAGGTAAGTCTACAGTATGATATGAATTAAGATGGATATAGACGGATATAATGGGTCATGGGTCACAGTCTCGAGTAGAAATTGGAACAGTAACACTGAAGTCCTGACAATCTCTTTCAATATTTTGCTGCACCAAAATCATGGCACTTTTGATCCTCAGGTTCTGTTATTGTATACAATATAGTTTCAATCTTTGATATATTTTAGAAACAACCAGTCCAGTAAATATTTTTTTTCTTTGCAACTTTTTAGTGGAAAAATATGCTTCTTTAGCAACATATTGTTGATTTGATTTTCATCCTTGATAAACTAAAAAAGCAAAATGCATGTATACTGACAGTATGTTAAACTTTTTGTTTGAAAAAGAGAAAATAGAGCAAATTACAACTATTTATCAATGATCAACGCATTAGTCAATGACTACAATCAAGACAAAAGTGCCAACAGATAGAGGATCGAAGTTTTTTAAAGCAATAGTTGCCAGGGAAATAAAACTTGATCAGGTTTTAGCCTTCACAATAACATTATTAATATAACAGTTGCTAGTTTTTTTATAAAATCATGTTCAGGTTCTGCTGCCACTGATAAACTATTGCTAATTAGACTACTGTTTAATCTATTACTAGGAATGCAGTAGTTGAAACACAAAAAGAAATGAACAATAATTAGTATAGATATGTTGCATTCAACATTTTGTGTTGATAGAAGTGAGAAGATTCTATCAATACAACAAAATATATGTAAGCTGGTAAGTGTATGACTCTCCTTGAACTTCTACTTATGTGACTCTCCTTGAACTTCTACCAAAGTGACTCTCCTCAAATCAGAATTGTACAAATCCTCTTGAATCGTATAATTACACAAATCTCTCTGAATTGTACTGCAGCTACAAACAGAAATAGTACTTTAAGGAAGTTAATTCCTAACATCTATACTGAAAAAATAATGTCTGTTCTGTAGACTCTTTGTAGATGAATGAGTACAATTTTTTTGTTTGCACTCCATTTGTTTGATATATGATTTAGATTTCTACAATCTCGATCAAAAGCAAACTAAGTGTATATGGTTACCAGTAAAAAAAAATGAATACATGGCTGACAACTTAATTATACTAAAAAGCTTATGGCTTTTTTATGTGCTTTTTGTGAGCAAACTTCTGCACTAATGTTTGCCAGAAATTACATATCCAACAATGCTTTCAGGTTACTTTACTTACTTGAAAAGTGGTCAATACTCTGTTGGAAGTGAAATGCTTGCCAATTGAACTGTGTACTTATTACTTACAGTTGACATGTCATGCAGTAATGTTGGTAATGCCTCTAACTTAGGACAATGCTCACAAGTTTTCTATAAAAATACAAAAGTCATTTTTGAAAAGATTGTGCAACTATCGATTATTACTATTATCACATACTCTAAGATTTTGTACAAACTCAAACTTTTCTGAAACTGCCAAGAGTTTCTAACTTGTGGTTTTATATCAGAATCTTTATGCCACAATAATATTATGTTTCTTTTAGTCAGAAACATTAGTACATACAAGAATGGAGATATGTAATAAGTGCAGCCAAGAGAGAGAACTGTGAGCTATTCCTTGTTTGTTTTTCTTCATAATAATCACTTGTTCTTGAAGGCCAAACAGCTATGCAGGTATAAATATTCTTCAAATTAAGAATGCTAGAATTGTATTGAAGGCTAAAAATCAAGAACATGAAATACTGGCACAGTTTTGAAAGTATTTAGAGGTTCAAAAGTATTTGAGCAAGGTAAAATAAACTTAAGACTGATTCTATAGTGTTTTACCTAAGAGATATTTCAAAATTGTCATTTTATTGTGCTTTATTTTTGTATCAAAAAATAAAAAGCCAACATCATATACATTTTAGATTAATAAAAAATCTTAGTGTAAACAAAACACTTTGCAATGTCCAGAATCTTAGGAATTTATTTTAACCTGCCTGTACTACAAGATACTTTATATTTGCTTCAATATGCAGTGAATAATGGTATATTATAACTGTTACAATATAGGAACATACTCTCTATCTCTGTTTGTACAAAAAAATCCTTTCAACAACTTCCATATTTTCAATGTCTACACCATTCTTCACTTTTTCATAGAGTAATTTTTTAGTGTTTTTCATACTGATACCTCCATTGAATGTCTGACAGAATAATCTCACAATTCATCATCTGGCTGCTAACTGCTCAATATCTGTATCATATTAAAAATATCTCTCATTCTTCCCATTTTACTCTGCCTTACCCATTACTTTCTGGAGTTACAATGCTGTTTTGACAAGGAGATCCTACCAATACACTGCCACTAATATTCAATACATTACATATCATTTAACTTACTATTGCTTTTGTTTTATTTTACCTATTACTTTCTGTTGCACACACAGTTTTCTGTTTGTTCATCTTCACAATAACATCAGTCATTGTAAAATGTTAAAAGAAGAATATATAGACATGGTGCACTTGATAAAGTTTGCAAGAAGTGATAAATATTACTTTTTTAATGGCAATACAAAGTATAACACTTTGGCATTATTCAAACATCGTATAAATGAGTATATTTGATAAGTGACATATTTCATTGCGGGTCACTAAGTGTCTAACTCAAAAGGCTTTTCTGTAAACTATTAGTTATTCGATCGATCTTGAGCATTCTCAAGTAGATATCAAGATATGTGAGTGAGAAACACAGTCTTCAGAAGTCAAAAATATTATAAATGAAAATTCTTTGATACTACCAGTGCTCACAAAATTGTAGCTTTTACATTTTATAAAATGAAACCCTTAAAATTTAAATCTTTTATATTTTACCCCAGCTGTTCGTATGTAGATTTTGAGTAGTTGGCTAAGAAACCTATTTTTATTACAGTTTTTCATCTATGAAAATTATATATGCATGCAGACTTACTGTCCAGTGTCTAATGCAACAAAGTTTTTATCTACCAATGAGGATATTCAGCTGCCAAGCGCATCAAAACATCCATAGAAATGAAGTGTCCAAGTTCAGAGGTTTCACTGCATAGTATCTGTTAAAAAGAAACTGTTCTAAGCTATTCCCAGAATTTGAGCTGGGCTAATGAAATACTAATATCCGTACACCATTTAATGAATAAAGAACAATTATTTTTGGTTTGCAACCTGGAAGGGATTATCACAGTCAAGTGTAATAAAGGCATTTTGCACTGGCTAATTATATGAGGATAAATTTGTGCCTTTTTTCTACAAACATTTGAGTCAATCATGTGGGGAAAAGTATGATAGGATTGCATCCTATCAAGATAATAATTCATGCTGTTTAAATCTCTCGATTGATAAGTGCTTATACGAAAATGCTGCACTAATGAATTTGTACTCGAATCTTGCACTATCCACGAAAAACTGCAACTTGAGTTTGTACCAGTATAGTCTGAAATTTGGTTTCATATTTGAAAGCTTGCTAATTCGACAAACACGCAGCTTATCGAGGCATTAATTTGATAAGATGAAATAAAATAATTTAATTGCTGACATTGTAAAAATTAAGTGAAAAATATATTGTGAGAAACACATTTTGCATGTTTGACATTTTGTAAAGAAACGAAACAGCATTGAAATCCACGAAAAGTACCAACAACCGCATGCACAAAGTTGTTAAGAAAATGACAATTTAACCAACATTAAGAATCAACTTTTCAGTATACTCTTACAATATAGCCAAAAGTGAACAGCACCATATGCTGTTAGGACAGTAGTTCCTTTTCAAGTTTGAACATTGCCTTAAGAATATGCAGCGTTCGTTTTTTCTGTTCTGGCCCTTCTGGCTGTCGTAAAGCACTCATCGGACCATGTAACATTTTGCTCACAATGCCTTTGCTCAACTTTTCCACAACCTCCATCTCCTTAGGGGACAGTTTACCAAGTTTATTGGCCGCTTTTCGAACTTCTTCAGCCCTCATACTTTCGAATTTTTCTTGCATTTTGGATATAGCTGGTATGGCAGAGAGACTTTGCTGCCAACCTTGAAATTTGATTTGTTCATCTTTTAAGATGGTTTCCGCTTCAAGCATTTCACGTCGTCGTAAAGCAGTATTGCGTGCTACAACCTAAATGTAATGATGAATGTAAAAATAACTGCCAACGAGCCAATAGAACGAATTAAATACTACATTAGTGGCGCCCTAAAAATTGCTAGTGCACTGTCAAATAGATTTCTTCAGTTTATTGAGAATAACATAAATAAGCAAAAAATTTAGTATTTTGCTTCTAAAAATTACAATAAACATGCCTAATTTTTTCAAAACAAACTTTCAAGGTAAAGTGTAGATAAAGCTAATTTAGTTATGATGAAATGGTCATACATACATATCTTCAAATAATATGATATGGATATAAAAATAGCATCAAGCAAATCAAACAGCCAGCTAGCTTACCATTTTAAGGTCATCTACATCATAGGCAAATACACCTTGAACTTCATTACATTCAGCTTCAACGTTTCGTGGAACAGAAATGTCGACAAACATTATTGGATTGTTTCTCCCAGCATTCAATTCATCCAATCTATTCTTAGTGAATATGCAGCTAGTTGCACTTGTACTTGTAAAGACAATGTCACTCTCCAACATAGTAGACTCGAGCTGGTCTCCGAGTCTCAGATCGAATTCAATGTCGCTAAATTCTGATTGCAATTCCAAGCACTTTGCCATACTTCGATTTAGTAATGTAACTTTTTTAGCTCCTAATGATTGCAAGTGAACGAGAAGTAACCGGGACATTGTGCCTGCTCCGATAATTGTTAGTCGTGCAGATTCGAAAGGCTTTCGAAGATCAGGTTCACAACGAAATTTGCTGAATTCGACAGCTGCACTCGATATAGATACTGCCCCTTTTGAAATGCTAGTTTCGCTTCGCACTCGTTTTCCGGCAGATACAGCAGTGTTAAATAATCTTGAAATGACTTTACCAGCCGAGCCATCCTCTTCGGTTCCGTGTAAATAGCACTGACGAACTTGACTTAATATCTGACCTTCACCTACAACAATAGAATCAAGGCCAGCACTTACACGAAGTAAGTGCCAAACCGCATCTTCAGCACTAAGAATGAACAAATTCTGTCGTAAGACGGACTGACTGAGCCCAGAACGCTTTTGGAGATGGGCGATTGCTTCACGAATTGCAGCTCGACCATTATGGCTTGCGATATATACTTCGAATCTGTTACAGGTCGAGAGGACAGCAGCCTCGCTGACGTTCTCGTTCTCGCAAAGACGGGCAGATTCAAGATTCCATTCGAGTTCTGGTACAGCCAGCTTTTCACGGACTTCGACGCCAGCATTGTGATGGCTAAGGCCAATAACGTGCACTTGAAGTGGATTAATGGACTGCTCAAGACGTTTTTCTTTGTCAGCTTTTGTTGCCGTCGCTACCTTATCTACCGTTTCGCTGGTGAAGTTTTCTTGCATAGTGCTCATCCATAAAGGCCGACGACGACGCAGATCCCGAGATACGGTGCTTCGCATATTGAACTTTAAGCAAAGATCAGGCTCAGCAGATGTTGCTTGAATTATCTCTAGTGGCTTCGAAGAGGTTGTCGCATATACGTTCGACATGTCGGTAAGTGGTGCAGAAAATGCCGCGGTATATCTAGATACTCTCGAGAATGGGCACTTACCCCCCACGCTATCTATTTCATGTCCTGATCTATGAGCAGCAGATACCAGTCCAAGAAACGACAGTAGAAGGAGCATATGAAAGTAAATAACACGAAACCATGCGCTCTGAGATATGCGTTTGAGGGGGCATTTTGAGCTATCTGATACAGAAACCATAATTGATTATCTGACAATACGTCAAAGACGAATATTATTGATGAGATGAATATATGAGCCAAATCTTTACTTTTGTAATTTCAACAGTGTCTACCATGAAAACTCAGCATATTTAAATTGGAGTTGTTAGCATCTTATTTACGATTCTCAGTAATGAACCTACCTTCGTTTCTGCGGAGTTAAATTGAAACGGATTTTTCCAGGGCGACCAAACGGTACTTGCCTATGTAACATGCGTGTCTTAACAAAAAATGTAATATATATTGTTCTGTAAATCAATTGTTCTTTTGTAGCTAAAATCTGACTAAAAGAACAGTTTCGATGCCATTCAAATTACAAAGATTGCAACATTATGCTTGTAGTTGAGCTTAATGTCTCAATTGATTCATGAATGCTTCAACACGAAATGAACAAAGCTAGCATCAGAGCATAATATCAAGAAATTTCAAAGATATTATAATTCTGCACTGCTTTTAATGAAAACATGTATGATGCATAGTTTTTCCTTTGGGATTAGCATTCGAATAGTTTATTAGCAGGTGGGAGCCTAATAATAGAGGAAAGTGAGGGAAATGAATACTGTTATTTATACTGAATTCATCAAATACCTCTTTCTTTCTTTTATGATATATGCTATATAATACTCTGCACTTGATATACTCAAGAAGCATCAAACTTTTTACCTAACACATACTTATCTGTTGACTTACCATTGCCATGTGTGTTAGAATATCTTCTTGGTTGTTTCCAACAGCCCATGTCAATCACTACAAACATTTCCCTTATCTGTAGCAATTTTTGCTTAGCTACCTCAAGGATCTTAAGATATACTTGGTATCCTGCTCTTTCCGAAGCATTAAAAAACAGTTTTATTTTGAAGTATGGTGTATCTGACCCATATCACTCTGGCCTTTTTTTCTCTTCTCTCTGTTGCTGTATACTTGTCTGTTTGCTTACTATGAGTCATAGCACATTTCACTTTAAAATGAGCGGAACTGAGCTGTGCTTACAATTGCAAAATATTGAAGTAATTCCTGTAACATCCCAGTGGATTAATCCAGAGCGTAAAAAATCCAGAAAGAGGCATTTTCAAGTTCTGAAATTTACATTTGTTTTCAGAGTTCCAACAGCATCAAAATTTCAATTTACAGATCCGAGTATTTCAGAGTGCTGTTTAACTATGTATGTTGCTCATACGCATGGGGCATAATATGGACACTACTATCTCTTTGATACAGGATTTTCATTTTAGCAATATAAAGCATGTAAAAATTGAATACCTTATTTTTTTACATACTCATGACTGAATCAGCAACATTTCTGGAAGGATGGAATTGTTATATAAAGTTATTTGACATAATCCTTTTTAGGTGGTTTAAAACGTTCATGGTAAGAAGTTAAGTCTTCAATGTCATTCTGTGGAAAGTTTTAATTTGATCCCACTAAACTAATCTAGCATTTATTGATCGACCTCATGCTTTGAATTTCACTATTGGAAGTACAACTCTATAGGTGTTGATATAGATCCTGCTAAAACATGAAATATATACTACTAGAAAACAACTCACATAGTTCATGTAACCACTGAGAATTCTGCATGCTAGTTTTGTGTTATTGTTTGAAAATAAAAATTAGCTCTTAGAAAGAAACTGCATTTATCTCTCTATGTACAAAATAATATTGATCAGCAATGGTGGCTTGCTCATTTCTTAGGAATTGAATAAAATTTAAACAGCATTATCTGAAATTTGGAATCAATTTAGAAACCATGTTCATTCGAACCTTTGCTAACTTGGATTTACTGTGCTAAAATGGCATTTTTTTGTTAGACCGTCAAGATTCGAATCACCATACTCAGACTAAGTAGTTCATATTATATACTACCATTGTTCAAATGGTTTTATTGGCAGTTATTACATCTCCTAACCTATATTATGAGTTTTTTCAGGTTTCCCTTGAATATTTGTGGAATCTTCAGCAGCAGGTATATTTTCATACTACCTAATTGCATGAAAAAGCCAATTTTCAGTAAAAACCATTTTTATAAAAATATATTTGCCAAATATACGTACTGACAGTTTTATGTAACGGGGACGTATGTATGTTGGGTATATATGCAGAGGCAAATAGCTTGAATTTGTCACTCAGGGTGCGATCGACTTGAACTTTAGCAATCAAATGAAATGGTATAGATAATGCAGTAAAAGGTAATTAAAGTCTTATTTAATGAAAGATTCTAGATAGAGCATGTTTTCCTCTTGTTTAAACAGTTTTGAATATTTTTTATGAGGGTTCTAGTCTTGGTTACTGATTATTACTATCTAGATGTATAAATTTAAATCCGACATACAACAGTTACTCTTAATCAAAATTAAAAACTGTCCCATTGATTTTTCCACATCTGCACATTTCAAAATATAGAAGTCGAATTAACAATTTTACCATGAATTCTGATTAGAGGAATTCTAAGTTAATAAATATATACTTGGCAGAAAGTATCTTCTTTTATTTAAATATATACTGCCCGTAGACTTGCCTCATATAATTTTGTTTACACAGGAAGTCGTTCAAAGTTGATGTTTATGGTCAAAAGCGGTTTTGACTTATCGAAGTTTTCATCTGGTCCATTCGAATACAGTCCAGGTAGATATGCATGGTATGCTGGCATGAATGAGTTAATGAATTTATCAATTTCATCATCAGTCATTCCAGTCTGTCCAGAGACAATCATTGAATGTTCAGCCTCCTTGCGCCATATCCTAATCCATTCCAAATCCTCAACCTATTGAAATTGAAATTTTACAATCAGAAGTAGAAGGTTACAATTGACTGCTAAAATGCGCTAAATACTGAAAATTAACAAAAGCCTTCATTTGCATTTGTTAGCATACTTTCATGGAATTTGAAGTATAAGGTTCTATATGACAAATGTGGAAATTGAAAATGTTTTAGAATATAAAAATATTAAATTTTTCAAAAATTTAGTGGTCCAAGCTGACCTTAAGTTCTTCAGGAACAGACCACTTTAAATCGAATATAATCGCATTGTATTTATAAATTTTTTCGTATTCGTGCATTTTAGTAGAACCAGGTTTTCCACATTAAAATGAGAATTTTTTAACAGATTATACAAGAAGTGAGAAATTCATGTTTATATATATGATTGCTGGTCTAAATCTTCTTATTGAAAGAGGAACAAACAATATCATGTTATATGGTGCTTTGAAATAAACGTATGAGTGTTTAAATGAAAGGAAATCTCACTTTGATTATAATCCAAGCATCTATCATTTTGTGCAGAGGTTTATAGTTATTCAGAAAAATATTTATGTCTCGTAAAGAGGAATTATGTGATATGACTTCACATGCTTCAGGAAGAGGAATAAAACCCAACATCCATCCTTCAAGGAGTATTAAGTTAACTGGACCATTAACTTTTGGCCATTTTTCAGGAGCTTCCCGGTCGCCTCTTCCTTGCCGCATTGATTTGATATACTTTGGAATACTAATTGATTCATTCGCGGTAGCAGATTTCAAAGAACAGAGAGTGTCAAGGAGAAGACCGATATCATGTGTCCCGGAATTTCCGCGATTCTGAAGCAATGGATTGGACCCATGCTGTCTTGAGAGACGTTCCTGTTCCTCTCCCGTCAGATAAAAGTCATCAATAGATATCGCCACTGCATTTATTCCCCGTTTTTTACATGCATCAATTAAACTTTGAGTTAATGTCGTTTTCCCAGAGCCTTGAGGAGCACTGATACCAATTAAGGAACATTTTGAACGACTCCTCTCTTGTAAAATCCAGAAGAACACTGGAAGATAGTATTCCAATATCCTTGCTTTTTCATGGATACTTGGTTTTTCAGGATCAATATTAAGAATAGATGCAAACTCGCACGCTGCAGCCCTCCATTCCCTGCAATCTTGGTGATTAACTATATGGTACAGAGGGCCTTGATGCATGAATTCCGTTCCGTCCGAAAAATTTGTAAGCATCGATATAGCCCTTATGCTTTAATTCAAGAACAAGTACGCAGCCGATACGACTATTTCGTAAGATAATATCAATTTCATTCCAATACAAAGTGCTAATGGTTTATTGGGAAATACATCTTCAGCTATTAAGATTTCAGTACATAGTCTAGCATCGCGTCACCGAGCATTTTGACAACGTGTAAGGTTTTTAGGAGCTACAATATTAAATTCTGTACCTTTTCTCTTTAAAGTAACTAAGTATCTACATATGAACGGTAGCATCAATAAACTGGTCTCTCGTTCGTTCTGTTCAAACTAAAAATTCGCTGTCCATTGATAAGCATTGATGGTGGTATTACTTACTCTTTTTAGATTAAAATTAAATACATCTGACTAAAATTAGACAGTAAAGCTTTACAAACAGATTTTTATGAATTACGACAATGGAGTCAAATATGGTTGAATCCTACTCCTCAACTAAAATTATCCACGAACATGAATATTAATTTTTCGCTACATTTCAATTGCATTAATAGAACCAAATTATTTCACTCCTCTTCGCAATCCTCATCAAGTATAATGATTCGCGATTAAAAATTGTTTTATTGCTAATTACAATTTTATGTGTGCATCAGATGCACTGCTAATAAGTTAAAATTTGCCTGTTGGGTGTAACTTGGATAACTAGATTTCTCCGAGGGGATATTAAACCTTTGCTCTATGGTGGTTAAATCCAAATAGAAGCGCAGACTATATTTAGGTTTAGTTTTTTACCTAGAAAAACGATATATTGTTAAAACATTTAAAATAAATATCATGCCCCAACAATTTTATTTTGTTTGCTGATTGTTGCACTGTAATTTAAATCATCAATATTCTAATAACTAAACTCATTTAATTTTATTTAGCTCAGTTTTAGTTTCAAGTTGCCTGTAAAACTGGTTCATGTTGAAAGAAGCCACAAGATTTAAGTGGTTGACTATGAGATTGGACAATTAATTCAAATGCTTCAGCATTTAATTCGAGTAAGGATTGTACAATCAGTGTGACTGCAGTTTTTTTGCTTAGTTATAAAGTCTTAATTGGCACAAAGTTCTGTTGTGCACATTTGAATATCACTCATTGTGGATGATCTCATTGATTGTTTGATCGTAGCAACTGAGATAATTACAATGCATTAAATATAAATCAGACTGAACTGAATGTGGCTTTCTTCTTTTTCAATAGTTGAAAGTGCAAGAAATAAGTTAAACTGGGGAATAATAGAATCAATACAATTGCAAATTCCTTGGCTTGTAGCTTTTGAAGTAGAGTAGGCTTGTTGTACTACTGCACAAAGGCGATAACTTAACTTGAGCTAGGGAAAATAATGTAAGTATATAAATCTCAGATGCAAGTTTTCTAAAGCAGTTTTTGTTTGTGCAGTGGAACAGAGTTAGGACGCAATACAGATAAAAAGGAGAGAATCTTATGACAGGACAGTGCTCCAGTCTAGTCTTTATGATATTCTGGCATTCTCTTAATCTGTGGAGACTGACCAATATCATTAAAATATGTTTCAAGCTGCTTAGACTTTGGTTAGCGAGCTTATTTTTGGTCTCTAAATGCTGGAATGTCTATAAATGACCTTTGTACAATAATAGGGCTAGTAAAATTACCATGCTCATTAAAGTTATGCTATTATGTAAGCACAAAAAGCAAAGGCAGGTGATACTCTTTAGTTTTTATGGAAAGCAAAAGGTAAAGGCTACTTTAGTTTTGAACATAATGCCAGTACCATTTAAGCTGTCATGAACCTAAGCTGCAAGTTCATGCATTTGAAAGACAAAAAATATAAGTATTCATTTGTAGATGATATGAATGTGTAAAATGTGCAAGACACAAAACAGCAAGGGAGTATATTTTATGCAAAGACAATTGTATTGCTGGAAATGAATATAATTTACAGCAACACACAAATCATTATCCTAACCCATCACCATAGCCCATCACCATGGCCCATCACCATGGCCCATCACCACAGTCCTATATTTAAAACATTGACTTGCCTCAAAACTGTAGAATTCCACAACTGTAAAGTAAAATCGACCCCTTAAGGAGTTCATTCCTAATAATAAGAGTTCTAATTGATGGAAAAAATATTGCAACTTGTTTAAGACTTGTAAAAGTAAAAACTTTATTATCTGTGTTGTCTTGAGACCGAAAATTACTTCAAGTCCCAGCAGGGACAGTAAGTAACTTTATTGCAATATTTATGCAAAAAACATCTGCTATTTTGAAATTTACAAATAGCAAATACATAATGTGCACTGTTAGTAACTGCAGTAGTATGATACAGAATTAAACTGTTTTCAGAAAGAAAAGTGATGGAGTAAAAAATACAAAACGATGCTTGCAATCTGTTGTGGATATTATCAGAAACATTCACTGAGCCTAGATGTTATCATCCGCTAAAATAATACAGAAACCCAAATCTTAAAGCAAATAGAAAAATTGCTTGTAAATAAGCATACTCAAGAAACATTGATCATATAATTGATGTATGCAAAGCCACTGCCATGTTTCCGTAAATATATTTTTATTTTATAAATCTCTAAAGCAACATGAAGGAAGAACAGCTTCATTGTATTAATAAATCTACTTTACATGCTATCACCAAGTTTTCTCAAAATTCCATTAACTGATTTGCTTTATTGATTGCAATAAAGACGTGGTGCTTCATTTTATATTTCATTTTATACTGCAAGTTTCATTGCTGTGATTTAAGCTTAATTGAATGTCTGAGTAGCATGAAGGCTGATACGCCACTTTGTATATGGATGCACATCATCTGTACAATTGTTCTTGAAGTTTAATTATTCTGATAAAAGATTTGGGAATGATTTTTCTGATGATGTATGAAAAATTTCGAAAAACTGTACTGGTACCCACAGAATGATTAATTGAATTAACTTAACTTGCAGTTCCATAAAAAAGATAAATTTAATTTTTTGGGTTAAGTTGAGAGACCTCATTTGTACAAGACAATTCTAATCAAATTTTACTGGTGATATTTTTGTGCCTTAATGGAAAATGTCAATTTATCCATGAAATATTCTTTTGAACTTCACGAAATTCATTATCAATATCACTCAGTTTGTAACATTACAATCACCAACAAAAGGAGAGAAAATGAAGCTGTTGAATTCCTTTCCTATTGCATTCGTCTGTATTACATTCTTACTTACTGCAGTAGATGGATTCGCTTTCTCGCCGAACAGTATAAGTTTGTCAGCGAAACCCACCGCTGCAACAAAAATACAGCTAAAGCTTTCGAAAAGCTTAGACGATCTAGATGCATCGAGCATGCGAACAGGTAAAGGAAAGGAAGTCGAGGATTACATAGCAGAAATGAATTCTATGATTCTTAAAGCACAGCAAGACAGGCTCACTAGAATGGATGCATTACGAAAGGAATTGAATGCTGCATTTTACCTACAGACGAATGAAATCAGAACAAGTGTCGATAAAGTTTTGCTTAAGTCTCATGACAGGTAAAATATCTTCTGATCTAAAAATTTTCCAGCAGAATGTCCATGTGATTAGCATTACATTATACGTAACAGATTAGTAATTCTACTACATTTCTGCTCTTTAATAGTATTTGATGTTTGAACGTTAAAATTGGACTACAAACATATGGCTCATGTTAGTCCAGAGTCTCTGTGCAAAAATTTGGCAATAATATTTGAACAAAAAATTTCGGAAATTGCAGATTTTTCAAGCTTAATTTCTAAAATATAAAATGCCATCTGAACTGTTAAAATTTTGATTTTCTACCAGAAAAATATAGTAAATATACTACTAATCGACAATGTTTCCAAGCCTGCATTGAAAAGTTTGAATCGTTTCCTTGCTCTCACCTAGAACCGATGTGACAGTTGCGATACTGATATATTTTCATTATAATATTTGTTTGTAATGATTTTCTAGTATAAAAACTGAACTGAACTTTAGAATTATCCTTTTTGTAATGGTGTTTATGCATGGTCATATTTTATGAAATTTTTTGTTAGAAGTATCTTATTTGCACACGTTAAGGAACTAGAATGTTATTTATTTATAGTATTCTTATATTTGAATAAATTTTGTGTAGTACATTGAACATGCTCCCAGCCTACGTGGCCCGAACAAATAGAGTCGGACTATCTGACCGGTGGGGAGATTCTGAGTTAGAACGCACTAACTCTAAAAATCCGAAAGCTGTTATTACCATGCCTCAAAAAGAAAGTGAGCTTATATTTCTGTGAATATTGCATTGTAAGGGTTACAATACAGTAAACTTTGGATATAACAAATCTGGCAGGACACTGAATTTTTTCACTACATCCTAAATTCGTTGTATTAGAAAATCTGATGCTGAACTTGTCACAGCATGCCTCTTTGTTTATTCGTCATATGTGAAAATTTATTAAAAGCAAATTTGTTAATATCGGAAGTTTACTGTATTGCAAAATTACACACCTCCTTCCCTATATGATAAAAGCACTTTGATCGGTCAAACAGAAAAGAACAATAACAGGAATAGAATAATAAAAATAGTATTCTACAAACTCCCTCTTAAATTATATCTACCCTTTCATTGACCAAATAAAAGCAACAATTTCAGCAATTGCCATTATTTAAATGCCACATAATGTATATTGACCCCCCCCCCCAAATGATAACTGCAATTCTATTGGCCAAACAAAATGAAATAAATTTCAGAAAAAAGTCATATATAATAAAATTGTCATGGAAATTGTTTTTATTGGTTTAAGTCAACATTTTAAAAAATTGTCATGATTTTATGAGGTATTTGTCTTGCACTTTTATATATTGACATAGTTAAGCCGGAAAAGAACTGCAAAATTTAAATTAGATGATTCAGGGAGATTTTTAATTGGTAAAGAATTATCCTTTTTTCTCTTTTCAATGTACATTTTATCTTCTTTTTCTTACAAATTATTTAATTTCTTTACAATTCAAAAAAACGATAGTGTATAGCTTATATTAGATTTTTTTAGCTAGTTTCAATTGGTTAGGATTTTACTTAGTTTACCTATTCAATATATTTATTTATGCTTACATATTCTTTTTTACAAATTACTAATATGTTACCTAATAAAAAGTCATTTTGTTCAATCTCAGCTTCTAATTTTCGAATATAATGGATTTAGGAGGCAACGAGTTGATTTGGTGGTCCCGATAATATCATTATATTTGAAGTTTACTGTAATAGCGTTCAAATTTTTTAATAACGTTTTGTAGGTATTTCGAGTCCTAATCATATTGTCCATGAGTCGAGTATCGACCAATCAGAATCGATCTCAACAAATTCTTCTCCCCAAAAAGTTCGATTGAATGTCAAGTCGAAAACAGCTCAACACCCCTCGTACAATGCACGTTTTAATCGAGTTGGGTGGTCCAGCAGATGGGGTCCTGAAGAGACAATGCGGGCCTCAGAAAGCTTGAATTCGGTGTTTGCCGAAAATAATATAGAGACTAAAACTACTCAACACCCCTCGTACAATGCACGTATTAATCGAGTTGGGTGGTCCAGCAGATGGGGTCCTGAAGAGACAATGCGGGCCTCAGGAAGCTTGAATTCGGTGTTTGCTGAAAATAATATAGAGACTAAAACTACTCAACACCCCTCGTACAATGCACGTTTTAATCGAGTTGGGTGGTCAAGCAGATGGGGTCCTGAAGAGACAATGCGGGCCTCAGGAAGCTTGAATTCGGTGTTTGCCGAAAATAATATAGAGACTAAAACTACTCAACACCCCTCGTACAATGCACGTTTTAATCGAGTTGGATGGTCCAGCAGATGGGGTCCTGAAGAGACAATGCGGGCCTCAGGAAGCTTGAATTCGGTGTTTGCCGAAAATAATATAGAGAC
>JAULBW010012915.1:16523-106116 GCA_032358265.1 Vaucheria bursata
ACTACTCAACACCCCTCGTACAATGCACGTTTTAATCGAGTTGGATGGTCCAGCAGATGGGGTCCTGAAGAGACAATACGGGCCTCAGCAAAATCAAATTCGGCATACCTCAATGAGAATGTTCAAGAAATTAGGGAATCTGAACAAGTGGAGCTCGAAGAACTCAGAAAATTTACATCGACTTACATCGAACAAACTGGAATAAACCGCTCGGAACTAGTCGCTAGAGCTGAAGCAGCAGAATTAAAAATTCAAATATTACAGAATCAATTGGAAGAGTTAAGAGAATCATACTCTAGTTACATGACAAAATCGTTAGAGCAGAAACTTTCAGCAATTGATGCAGTTCGTCGTGAATATCGATATATCGATAAACCAGTTGAAAAGTCGATTGAACCGATAGCTGTCAGTATGCATCCGGCTTACGTGGCGCGGTTGAGAAAACTAGAATTTAACAGTCGCTGGGGTAGTGAAGAAATTCAGAGGATCAAATCTGGATAGAGATATTTCTATGTTTTGCTACCAGTAAATTTTAATATTATTTTTGCTTGCGCAAATATTTTTAAGAAACTCATGCAGAGGCAATGCTGTCGAAAAATTCTACATATCATACTGCAGCTTTAAATGTGTTTGAACATGTTGACTGAGATCTTTCATTATATTCATTACTAGAAGGTCTAGTTATGTACAGTTAGATGATTTTAGACATGTATAGACAATGACAAGACAAAGCTGTGTAGTACCCAGGGAAGAAAAACAACACCAGCCCTAAAGCTTGTCAACAGTTCTTTTTGGAAAAAGGGTCAATCACAAATTAGTATGCATACTTTTTGAAATGTTTTTCATAAACTAATTATCACCGACTTACTCGCCCTTTTTCTTTGGTAAGAATAGGTAGATGAAAAAAAGTAGCTGTATTAACTCATAATCGACTTAGTGCAAGTTATCATTTAGAGTTATTGGATTGGCCAATATTTAATTGGCTTGCATGCATTTACGACTAATAGTTCTCTACATGGTTCATGTTTGACTGAAGTGATACAATATGTCAGCAGGTCACAAATAAAAGTTGTGATAATTTTTTGTTGTAACTTATGAAGCTTGTAGTCTCTTCACAGATTTAAATTATTTTACACAAAGCCTTTAATATTCCAAAGTTGGAGGACGGCTGCGCTGTAGCACAGCCCAATATCCCATAGAGTTTATTCCGCTACTAAAAGCACTGCTGATTATTACCAAGCACTTATTGAATTTATTAACAGCAATTTTTACAAGCTAACAGAGATGTATTCACTGCTAATTTGTGCCAATTGACAAGACATGCACGGCAAAAAAACTTTTGAAAATATGAAAAATTAGTTAGGAATCGCAGCTTCCTTTCAAGGCATGCAGTCATGGCTAGCAGGATGTTTACCATCTTACATAACTGCAAATGCATTAATGAAGTTCTATATTGAGATCCAATTTACTAATTGAAAACCAGATCCACCCTTGCAAGTACTTCTGTTCCATTTCTTTTTTAGAGATTGCACTGTAACACTTCGCTGATTGAGTAGCAAGATTTAAAAACTGCCAATTAGTTAGCGCAACATAGCTATAGTCCAGAACATGTTCTTTAGTCTTTCTCTAAGTATTACAGATTGAAGATTATCTGGCAAAACTACTAAACCTGATCAACATGATTCATTCAAATCAAATAGAGTGCACAGGGATTCTTTTGGTAAGAAAAATAATTTTATCAGGCTTTTCTATCAATTTGGCAAGGTAATGCATTAAAAGTTTTTCTTCAAGAACAAGTTTTGAATGTGGAAATTTCTAACTATTTGGCCAACCAATTCTTGCACATATTCATTCATATCCCCATGATCATTTAGACAGCAGGTTACCATATAAAGCAACTTATTTTAAGTCACAAGTACTTGAATGTTATCTGATCATATATAAAAATACTCTTCATGGAGCAGAGCCTAAGTATTTTAATTTGTCAAGTAGAAACAAAGTTCAAGTGTTAAAAAGTCTCTGTGTAATGTGGCTTTAAAAGTACACCAGGTTGTACAACCCATTTTCATAGATGGTCCATCTTTAAACAAATTTGACCATCATCCAGCTGGGACTCAATCCAACCATTGATGAAGTAAGACTTGAAACATAAACTTAGGCAATTGGTCAACTCAAATAGCAAAAGTTTAGATTACACTGCCCATTTTAAAAAAGAAATTTTTAGTCGACTGTAGGTTGAATGTTTGAATTGTATCAAAGTTTTTTGTAATTGCTGCTCTATTTAAGTTGATAAGGATGTAAGCAATCCCCTTGATGTAGAATTCAAGTGGCATTGAATTACTCAACATTATATAACACTGCATGTATTTGACAATAGATATTTTAGCATCAATGTACTACTTGATATATCATCTCTGTTAGGAATTAACCGGTTAACAGTTAATCCTATAATTATGTTAGCTGCATAATTGTTTCTGTTCTCAGTTTAAGAATTCTGACTGCTGGCATCATGTTCTCACTTCAGCCAATGGAATAGTGTCATGGCGCAATTACTACTGGTCCATCATATGATTGAATAATTGTCTATCTTGCATTGCCAGAGTTCAGTTCTAGCAACGCAGTAATATATACTGTATAATTTATGTTTAAATGTCTATTTGTATTAAATTCTCTTTCAGATATAGGTTTTGTACATTGCATAGACAGTTTTGACAGTTTGAAATTTTACTCTTCTACATCCCTGCAACAAAGTTTAGCCAATATTACCTCTTTGTAAGTCCTTGTATAGACAAGATGTTAGGATTGCCAAATCTGTTGATAAACCAAGGCTGTTTTGTTTGATTATTCAATCATGTTTTATTCTAGTTTGATTATCACCTCTGTTATATATTGATCAAAAGTCTTGCTTTGGATCACGTATGTTACGCCTTTTGAATTCTTGTTCTGTAGTTAATTATATATAGTAATTTATATGTATATATATATATATATATATTGCCTTGCCTTATCTTCCTTTTTTTTATAGTAGATGTTTGCATGCTCATTTGTTAGGTTTGATAAGAGATTTTAACACCAGATCAAGCAATGTAATGAAGGCTTAAAGAATACCTTTTTATGAACATTGAACCAAAAAACAAGGTAGAGCATCTTATTGTAAATATTTGAAGTCTTTTACTTGTAGAGAATAAACTATTGAGTATTTCCTATTGTATTTTCTAAGATGAAATACTTGAGATGCTGAAAATTTGATTCTTGCATTCATGAAAATATTACATCATAATTCATTAAAAGCAGTGATAAAATCATTGAAGAGTGGAGTCTGATAGTGAAGCCAAAGACATTAAACAATAAGAAAATTCTTTTGCTGCTTGCCATGCTAAAAATCATTGAAATGACAAATAAATGACATTCATTCATGCATTAACTTTCATCATTTAATTGATATTGTACATTCCTTTGAGGCTCATCTGTTTATTTTTAAAACTGCCAAAAGCCACTTCAACAAATATCATATTTCTTCATTTTATCTAGCTTAGCAGTTACATTAATGGCACCTTTGCTCCCAGCATGTACAAGAAAAACTTTATAAGAAAACAAGCACTACAAGTTTTTGCTATGCTTACTCTGCTATTGCAATGATGGCTTCTCTATTCTAGCAGGTAACAACCAAGTTGGCTTAAAATATTTTAGCAAGGGTGATTATGTTACTGATTTAATTATTTTGATTTATATCATGTATATTAATCAATTAATAATCTGACTACATCCTGCAAATAATATTTTTGTTGCAGTTCATTTTTATTGCGCTGCTGCCTACAGGTACAGCATAATTTCTGACCTCTTCAAAAAATTCAAAAAATTCTAGCATGGATATGTGTAACAGGATATATCAGAGTGCATATGCTTTCATATTGCTGCTAGCCTTTATTCATAAATTTATTGTGGTCAAGTAGTGGCTGGAGCTTGTAGAAAATTCTTAAATTTATAGCTGACCATCTTTAAATGGTTATATATGCAGTTATAGGAGTTAACTCCTTAAGGGTTAATTTTACTTTATAGCTGTGGAATTTTAAAAAAGTCTTAAAATAAGTCAATGTTTGATATATCAGATTGTAGTGCTGGGCTCTGATGATGGATAAGAATTATGATTTGTATGTTGCTGTGAAGTATGTTCACTTCCAGCAACATAATTGCGTTTGCATACAATATAATCCTTCACTGTCGTAGTTTTACGTTTTGCCTGTTTTGCTTTCACATTCATAGTATGCAGATAGTATTAGATATTTTGGCAAAATCAATTTTTTGTAAATGTCAGGAACCATAAAGTTTTTAGCTTACAAATCCTGTAACAGGAGATGCATACAACGGTGAATGGCTGCTTATCTTGTACTTTTCAAAATATTGCGCAGCAAAGAACTCATAAGCCAGAGTATGCTAGTGCATTAGTCTTTCCCCTACATTATCTCTATTGACAGACTAATCTTAGACAAAGCTATTGTTGGCTAATACGTTTACTTTTTGATTATTGGCATATTTGTTAGGATTTAATTTTAACTCTTATTTTGTTGTCTGGTTACTTGTTGGTTTTCAACTTTAAGAGTTTTATATGAAAAATAGCTTTGTCCTTCAATGTGTTGGCAAGATTCATTCTTGGCAATGCATGTATAATCTGGCTAATATATTATAAGTGTATGTTTCCTGTTTTGCCTTTTTCTAATAGTTTATTTACGTGTGCTTAGTTTGTAGTAAATCTAACAAATTTTAAATGATGTTCATCTGCATTATATTTGCCATCGAAGATAATTTAGTCTTCTTAACTTACCTAAATTGCAACAGTTTAATATCAAGGTGTCCTTTATTTTTACTAGTTTTAATTCTTTTGGTTCTTAGCATTAGAATAGCATTTACATGGTACTTCTATGGCGCTAATATTACTACGTAATTGGTTTCTTTGATGATCTTCTTGGTTATAGGCATAAATAAATTCCAATTTAGGTTAGTCTTCAATGATTATACAGCATAATAATAATGAGCAGTTAGCTTTGATGAGACATTAGAATTTAGACTTGTAGGTCATGCATAGTGTAACGCGTAGAAGGGATACTTTGAACTCATTTTGCAAGCTGCAAAATCATAAGGTGGATCAGCATAATAATGTCAAGGGCAAAAATTAGGCTGCAGCATCCATTTAACAGTTATTCAAAATAATTGATAAAAATTATATTTGGTTGAGGTAAGATGTTGAACAATATCTCTATAAACTATGTTGGCCTGGGCAAGTTGAAGCAATGCTGACTTATAAAGGACAAAAATTTCATTTCCACTGGATTAGTGTTAGGAATTAACTTCCTTAGGGATTGATTCTATTTTTATAGCTGCGGCCAGTGTTCATTTATAACGTTCCAAGTAAATTGGCCGCACAGATTCTAGTAGGGTTTTATAATTTGTTGTGTTGATGAAGTTAGCTCACTTCTATCAACACAATTAGTGCATGATGAATGTACACATGTTTCTACCACAGTTTCTTGTGTTCTGTTGTGTTTCATGTTCGTAACAATTAGACATTAGTATTTTCAACTGTGTTGTTCATACTAGTGAGATGTGAATTACTCATTATTTTTCACTTTGAATGGCTACTATCATATTTCAACTCCATAGTACACTGCATTAATTGCAAAAGCATTTGTGAGATCATCCAGAACTTTTAGGAATTGTAAATTTTTTGTTTCTGCGCGTGACCAGTAGTCAACGACAACAAAAAAACTCAAAAAAAACATATGCAACCAAGAGTATATTAATTCCTGTTTATGTGTTGCCAAGAATGAATCTTGTCAACACAAAACTTAAGAGAACAAACTTAAGAGAATGCATACGCAAGACAAATGAAGTCAATAAAATTATGGCTCCATGATAGATATAGCAAAACAGATCAAATCCCGACAAAAAGTCCCTTCTTTTTTAATTTAGCATAAACATATCCTCAATGATGTCCAAACACAGTAAGAATTCTTATTTACATGTAACGCTTCTTTCAAAATGCAAGTATCATGGAATTTACTTAGGGATCAAGAAAAAGCCTGTGCTTAACATGTTACTCAGCACCATGCAAATCACAAGAGTTTTCAACTGTGACATGCTCGATAACTGTAAAAAACTACTAAGCTCAAACCTGGATCAGGGGTTTCTTATATTTCAATAAAAATAGAAAACAAAATATGTTTGACAAATTTATTATTGATAGAACAAAATGTGGTGCAAAAAAGAAAACCACAGAAATAGAAAAGTTCTAATTGTTGCTATTGATCCGAACTGATCTGAGAGCAACTCAACCTGTATCCGATTGCAATGGTGCACTATACCCCCCTACAGCCTATTACGCAATTCTACAATAATACCGAAAAAAATTGTTAACACATCGAGTGCAAACTAACCTGTTTCCTAACAACTCATATCTTACAAGACCTGAAATTTTTAAATTTGTAAATACTTGTTTCATTTCTGACATTTTTGCTTGAATGTTGAACCTTATTGACATCATTAAATAAAATCTTCAAAAGATTTGTACAGCACAATAGTTGGTGGAGTAATAAGTTCAACACAGTTAAAATATGTAACAAAAGCTTAACACAGCAAAGAGCTTTGAGCGAAAGAAGGACAGACATGCTTGCTACGTATTGCAACTTTTTCTGAAAAAATTCTGAGCAATCAATACATGCATTTTGAAAATCATGTTTTGGAATAGCTTTTAGAATTTATTTTCTTTTCCTTTGAAGAATTTTCCTTACAAGTTTGATAGATTTATTTGATACGAGAAAAAATGTTGAAGACGAAAAAAACTCAATAACGTTTATTCAAGAGATTCTACAGTAGTGCCACTGTGTTATGATACAGCACAATGAGTTGATAGTCACTTGACGATGAAGTACTCGGAAACAGCACCATGGCACTAAATTCAGGGTAAAACTGTAATATTTCTGGTTATAGGGAAAAATGTACGCACATGTACCTATGGATATATATTAATGTATGTAACTTGCATATATATTTATTTCGGTTTAAGGTGTTTACATCATATTCAATTAGCGACAAGAACCTTCCATGGAAAAATTCTTTTTGGAAAAATGGTATTTTGCCTTTTTCAGCGGTGGTACTGATTTTCAGCTCTGCATAAGTTGACCACAACAAGGATGACTCGAACATATAATGATTGACATGTAGAAAATTTGCAGAAATTTCTTCATTTTCTAGTGTAATATTCTGCCGTTTTCGTATCCACATAGCAATTTGCTTTTGCATCGTAAACCAGTTCCAACACTTGCTTTTCTGGTGTATCATAAGAACCATTTTTTTCCTCCTAGCATTTAAAAATTTATGTTAAATACCTCAAATTATGACGACATTTCAATGTGAAAAATATATGTGTTCATACGTTTGCAGATGCCCAAGCAAAACTAATCTTATTCAAGGGCTCAACCAAGCCTAAAAGTAACTTAAATCGATTAAGTGATAAGTGCATATTTTTTAACACTCTAGGAATTAATATCACAAAAAGGCCAATACTGAGCATATTTTCAGACGAAATTGCAGAAATGTTTGCATATTAAATCAAATTTGTCAATTACATTAGAGGGATAGGAGCAGAGCGGTATAAAAAAGTTTTGAACAATTTTTAAACAGCCATTAACAATATGCCGAGTTATACCAAAATATGTATTTGAGTTGTTAAACGAACCTCATGAATCTGATCAGATGTATGCATTCGTTCATTCAAACTAGCCAATCTCCGCCGAGCTGAAGCCTAGAGAGGAATTACAAAATGGTTGTCATTTTTCAAACGCAAATGAAGGGACATTCTAGTAAATTTTAATTCCTTAATGTATTGCATTGTTAGCTATATTTTTTGCTCTTTGATTAAAAATATTAAATGTTATAATACAAACCTTTCCGAAAAATGTACATGGCTTAGGATGTCAGTTTAGTTTATATTATTTAAGTCTAATACCTGTCTAGAATTAGGTTTGAATAAGAACCGATTTTTATTATATGCCTTCTCTTTGTCCGTGCAATCTGAATGTGGCGATTTAGGTGATAATGTTTCCAAGTCGATGTCTCGCAGAGGTTCCAATAGGACTCTATTCGGGATGAAACCATAGTCTTTACTTTCATCCAAGGGTCCAAACTCGTCCTAATTGGGCATAAAATGGATTGTGAAATATACATATATATATATGTAAATGCAAACATATCTGTGCATTTTCACAAGAAATAATCTATTTTACAAAAAGTTGCATATTTATATATAAAATTCTTTAAAATATAAAACATCATGTAAAAACACTAAAATATATTTCAAAATTATAATTAATTCGAAAGATAATAGAACATAAATACCGCGTATGATGCCTCCAAATCTAAAAGTTCCTGCTGATTTCGTAAAATTGTATCTCTATCATTGCCATATTTGGCTTGAATCGGGCTCATTCGGGAATTCATTTGGCCCCGACTTGAAGATTTTGAGGGACTAGCCGAATGTGGAATTATACTATTTTGGTCACTATTTGAAACTGTTTTGTTCTTTTGAAAGTTTATATAATCCGGGTTTGGTTGATTTCTGCCCCCATTCGGGTCCATCCGGTTAATATCCGAGCCTGTATTGCCACTCTTTTGTTCAATCTTACCCGGATTTGAGTCCATTCGGCCCCGTTCGGAGTCTATCTGATCATTGTTTTTACTAATTATGCCCCGATTTAAGTCCACTTGGTCTCCTTCAGAGAGAACATGGCGATTCACCAATTTTCCCTGTTCCCTTTTTGAGCCTGTTTGTTGATTGCTATTTGAATTCTCATCCCATGATCCGAATAGCCAGAAGCTTGCACAATCCACTTCTTCACTATGACAACTGTAGGGAACACGATACAGCAAGTAAATATATAAGTTCCTCAAAATAAGTTCAATATTTGCAACCTCGCAACTTCATACAAATCAAACTGAACTGTTTAAATTGAACTGTGAATGGACATAAGAAATTCATCTTAATTTGATAACTTCCCCACTGTAAATATAGATTTGTATCTTAATGGTAAATGTCACTTTTCTCTTCAACCAAATCAACTTCTCTTGCATTTATGTTGTTCATTTTACAAAAAAATATAATCAGAGAGGAGATCGATAAATATCTTCTATTCTGTTGAACGAATCAAATTGAAGGATATAAGAATAATTTATAGATTTAATAGTGTTGAAAATCACAAAAAAATGCTCCTTAACTTACAATATCGAGTTTGCAAAAATTCGAACTATCAAATAGTAATTACTGTACATTGTGTCTACCATGAAATGCATGTGCAATCTATGGACTAATATGCACCTCAATGGACTAAAAGGCAACGATTTAGATGGGTCAACAGAATCAGATGAACTGTATAATTAATTAATGCGGATGAATCACATGATCCATACACTATTATGTCACAATTCATTTAGGCAATTATCCACTAAAAACTGATACACGAAAAGTACTTTAGACAAGGTAATTTTAAAGTTGCTCCATTTCCGATGCCAATTTAACGGAATGGCTGTTATTTTGGTGATGGTAACATATTGAACTGAAATACGAAATACCTTTCTTGACTTGAACTGTCAGCTGCGACCCAGCCCGAAGCAAAATTCTCAGGATTCAGCTTTATGCTCAAATTTTCTGAGAAAAACCTTTCCTTTTCGTCCAAGAACTTTTCATTTTCATTTCCCATTGCAGCTTTTTTATAACCTGCTTTACTATCTTGAAGAGTTTTCTCGTCGAAACTTTCCGTAAATTTTTCAGAAATTTCTTTCTTGACCTCGATATGTTTTCTGGAGCTAGTATTTTTAATGTTCGTGTGACCCTCAAAAGTTTCCTTCGATTTACAAAATACATCCAATTTCTCATCAACATTGGACCTAGAATTGGGACTTGGAAATTTTGCATTTTTCTGCAAGATTCCTCCTGTATTATTAGGAATTTTCTGTTTCACTTCAAATCTCTCTTCTGAATTAAGAGGAATTTCTTTTCTTTCCACATAACTATTGTTAGAGCCATCTGAAATTTTCACTTTATTCAAAAAATTTTCTCTAAAATTTCCTCGTTGGATATTTACTTCATATATATCTTCAGACAAATTTTTGTAATATGCTTTTTCTTGAAACTTCTCTCTGGTAAAACATTTTGCTTTGTCTTGGTTACATAACTCATCACGTTGTTGAGCCTGTAGCGAATTGAAATGTTTTGGGGCATAGAAATTTCCAGAAACATTTTTTGTGCATAGAGAAATCTCACTGTTAAAATTCTTAAAAGTATTAGTGTGTTGCTCTTTAGTAGTATGCAATTCTTGAAGAGAAGAAATTTCCTTATATATTGAAAAATTTTGAGGAATTTGCGACTCTTCATGGGCAATATATCCGCCAACAATTTGGTCTACATTTGCGTTTGAATTATTTTCTTGGATTCTGCTTTTGTCTTCATCGTTAACTTGGAACTTGCCAAGAATTTTCCCAACTACTTTGGTGCAAAATTGATGAACTTCATCAGAATTGGACTTTTCAGGATACTGCTTTTCTTCATTAGAGATTTGATGCTGAAGAGTATCATCACTTTTGAACTCATTTATATCTCCATAATGTTCATGTACTTTCTTTGATATTTTCGAAACTTCACATACTTCAATTCGATTTCTAATATTTTTCGAATTTTCATGTTTTATACGATGGTGGGGATCTGAAATTTCTGGGGATATTTCATTGCCGTTGTAACTGTTACTTCTAGCAGTTCGATCCCGAATTAGTTCAGATTCAGAGCATTCTGCAATTTCTGGTTTAGAAATAGAAATCTCATTTGCTGCTTCCGCTTTCTGTGAGTCTCGAAACCTCTTTGTTCCCAAAAGTTTTGACCTAGAACAGTTTTTGATCTCTTCGTCATTAGGATAATTAGAAGCCAGCAAAATTTCTTTTGTATTGCATTCATTCAGCTGAAGTTCAACTTTACCTTGATCGTTAACTTCAGAATTATGCAAGTGTTCTTCACAGAACAATATAGTTTCAAGCTCCTTATGATTACTCAAATGATTAGCTGGCACATATACATTATTTTCCTGTGATAAATTTTTATCGTGAGAGTTTACAGTGGGCACATAGTTTTTGCAGAAAGACCTATTGCCGGTTCCATTGTCATTACCAAGATCAGTTGTAAATATACCATTTGGGTCGAAAGGTTTATTTTCTAAATCAGTAGTTGACACATAATCTTTCAACACGTTGCCTTCATTATAATTCTTCAATTCTACAGTAGGCACATAGCTTTTGCTGAAAGATCTGATCTCTGCTACTTCTCTATCTTCAAAACCTGTAACGCATTGATGACTTTCAGTTGGGGATTTATTTTTACATTCTTTTTTACTGTTCACATCAGTTGCTAGCATGTAATTTTCGGAAGTAGGCACATCGTTTTCGGTATTAGGTACATAGTTTTTAGTGGTAGGCACATAGTTTTCAGTTGAAGCACTGTGCTCAGTATTTATCAAGCAATTTTCAATTGCAATAGCACAGTTCTCAGTAGTGGGCATGTAATTTTCCGGAAAAACTCTATTTAGCACAGTAGGAGATGCGTAGTTTTCTGCACTTGATTCATTGTTATCAGATGTAAATACATTAATATCATTAACTGCAGCATAGTGCATGTTAGCAGGCACGCAATCTTCTGTATTAGTCACACAGTACTCAGTAGTAGGCATATAGGTCTTAGCAGTTTGTCTGTAGCTTTCATATGTGCTCCCTTCGGAATGAACAGATGTGCCACTTTTTTCAATAGAAGAATTGATAGTGTCGAAGCCCGTTGTGCCAATTTCAATGCTTAAATTTTGAAAGTTTTGTAGTTCAGAAACAGTGTCATCAGCTGAGTTACGACTACTCTTGACGGAGCTTGCAGAAATGGACCTATCGTATTTAAAAATGTAAATGAATAAATAAAAATCCACAAACTGATATTGTAGGTTGCACCAAAAACTATCAGTTGATCGAACATATCGGATAAGAGATATCAATATACACCAGCAAAGGGAGGTCGGTGGAGCGGTAAGCTATCAAATGATGGAATACAACATTTACTCGACCATCAATTTATTGTCAACTGCACTTTGCAATTTTTAGAAATATTTATATATGATTTTGTTCTGAAAAATAGTGGCAACAAATTAAAAAAAACTCTGTCAAAAAAGTAAAAAAACACACATATATATATATGCAAATATATATTCAAAATCTACACTTTAGTAACCTAGTAACTACCAATTTAACATATATATATATATATATATGTACGTATGTTGACATAAAAGCACTATTAACAAATTTATGGAGCACTCAGAAATGCTGCACATTTATATATTTGCTTGAAATTTCACATTCAAGTAAGCAAGATGGTACTTTATACTTAACATGAAATTTTGACATAAAAAAATATACAAAGAATTCAATGAGGCTGTAATTAAATTACACGTAAATACTGAAAAAAGAAGTGTTAATAAATCTTTAAAAATTCAGCATTTGATTAAAAACCATTCATTTCGAGCGGAACATCCTTTTTGCCAACTTGACCGTTAAATGTAATGACTTTACAGCGACTGAAAAATTTTAAGTAACGATATATGACAACTTGAAGTAAAAATTGCCACTTTTGTTTCTAAAACGTGCAATGGCAACTTGCATTTTCCGAAATTCAAAATACTCGTAGCATGAATTATTTATATATATATATATATATATATATATATATATGTATATTGAACATTGCCAACTCGAGACCCTATTAATTAGCATTGAGAACTACACCAATAGGACCTATATTTATGCTTGATACGATTATGTACAATAGACATATGTATACATGTACGACACATGCATACATATATAGTACAATAAAATTTTTTCATCAAAGTCTTTTTCGGTTTGCCAAATTGTTTTCAAAGAGCATCTAGGACCGATACGCTGAGTTTAACAAGAGAAGTTGATACTTTGATTCAATCGGTATTTGATAAACACATCAGGAGTAATGCTGTCTCTGCCATTCAGAGCATAAGATTAAATCAGTTCAGTTCAAACTCATGTGTTGGAATTCTATTGCATAAGGTCTTAAAAATATTGTGCATACTTTTAAAGCTGTATGCATCGATCCTGGCCATACTGGGCAAAGGATTTGTGTGCAAAGGATATGCAAAAAAGCCTTTATTGGAAATTCTTTGCAGCGCACAAATACTTAACGCATACTTTCGCTGTAACCATTTTGTACTCAATTTGTAATTTAGAATAGGAATGTTACCTCATTTCAGAGTTTCTACTTCCGGGTATTCCTCCAATCATTTCGGACCCAATTCGATCAGTTTTTATATTTAAATGCAAGTCCATAGTCCCAAATTCTGGTTTAGTCTTTTTTGTTTGAATTCGACTGAAACTTGAAACTTCGGCACCTCTCCCAGGTCTAATAAATTTGACCATCACAAACAAAATATGCTAAGTGAAGTTATGAATATATTTAATGTTCATGAACAGTATGAACGTAAGTACGCCTGTGTAGGAATGAATGAATGCATACATGCTGCTATGCGTAGTCATACAATGTACAAATTGGCAATTCAATATATTTATCAATGAGAGTAAATTCTATAATATCAGTACACAGTGCGTTTTTTAACATATAGTATATATACATATTTGAAAATAATATGAAATGCAGGCATATGTCAATACTTTTTTGCATATGCGAGTCTTCTCTATGCATATTTATTCTCAATCTCATCTACCTTGACCTCATAAACTGTTTAAAATGAAAAAGGCATGCAAAAATTGAGTGCGTAATTTATAAAGAATAGCATTTGGCGCCTTTTCCTACAACTATGATTTTTCGACTGGGAAGCGCACCTACAAATACGTACAAAAAAAATACATATATATATATATACATGCATTTCTGGCTACATTATGAACCTAACGTAATGGCTAAAGATTCTCTATGTTATACATATATTAAGCTAATGGATGAAACACAAGAAAAAAAAGAATAATAATCTTCTCTACATTACATTTTTTTTTACGCCATCCTGATATATCAGTACCTGATATTTTGACGAGTTGACTTACTAGTTACCGCGCTATTTAGTTTGCTAGCTGATTCGCTAGCCAACTTACTAGTAGCTAATTTATTAGTCCGAAGCATGTTATCATCGTTTCTGCTCGAAGCATGGATTCCTGTTCTAAGATTTCTGCCACTTTCCTAAGAGTATATTTAATATAATCAAAAAAAAATTTTACTTTTGATAAACTTTCATCAAGCGACATTTGAAGCTATCATTGCATACGTGATAGCGCTGAAGCGATGATGGAATAGACAGAGTAAATATAAAGCATAGAGTGATATTATAATTTTAATATTAGTCCGTTCAAGTTAACACGAATGCTATTCTAGAACAAGAATATAATAATTCTAGATCATCATGCATTCTTCATGGTATATTGACTAGTTGCCAATATAGTACGTAGGAGCACATATATTTATATATATTATAGCCCAAAACACATGTACATTCATATTACATCTGTATATAGTAAATATTGAAATTAACTTCAAGAATTCATAATCAATTCATTGAAAAAACCGCCAATAGAAATGCACCAACTTACATTTCGATGAACTGCGTTAGTATCAGAATATGCATATATTCAACATAGAAACAAAGCGCAGAATAAAAGATGCAATACCTGGGGTGAAATCGAAGCAGTATGATTGGCTGAAATAGAGGAAGGTTGGATCAACCACATCTTGCTATCTACCCCAATGGGATAAGCGAGTGACTTAGGTATTTCTTCCATTGGGATATTAACATCATTTTGATACACTTCTGGGGGGATTCCTCTCAAAGTGAATACCTGATAAAAAATACAGGGTTTGTTTTAGTGCTTGTGGACCTTTAATTTTGTAACCCATAAGCAGTAAAGTTTGAATACAAAATAGGCAAATATTCATTATAAACGAAAATTCGTTAAAAACGAAGTAGTAATAGTAGGAGTATATCCTACTTTTCAATAATAGAATATGGAAAAGAAAAAATTTCCATCAATTACATTAAACAAATATGGAATGTTCAACATTTGATTGGTCGAAATGAATAGAAATTAGGCTATGGAAATAATTCATATTGTATCTAAACAACATCAACGTTTTTTCCATTCCTTCACATCTACTTACATTCATATATTCTAGTATTGCTCAGCAAACTGAAGTTAAAAAGTGCAAGCATTCAAAATTTTGAAAAAAGTAACTCTACCAGACAATTTTGTTCGAGTATTTCCACGAAAACCTTAAATTTGAACTAGACATGATGAATAAGTGAAGCTTACAGCTGTGTAGATGCTATGACAGCATTGAAGCGCATTGTTTAAACAGCAATGCTGGAAGGAAACCTGGACATTGTACATGTAAATGTCCAAAATCTATTATTTTGTTTTTTATTTCACATCAAGTCAGAATAATTCATTGCCAAAGTTAAAATTATTCTTTGTCAATCTTGGACAAAAATAAATGACCATTAATGCTAAATTTGATGCATCTGTTTGCGATTGTAAGCACAATAACAGTACAGTAATAAATTGGGGCTTACGAAGGAGCAAACGACAGGAAAGAACAAATACCTTTTGATGGCCTTTCATCATATTTCTATAAAAAGCCCAAATAACAAAAAAGATGAATGAAATCATCAAGACGACATGTCTTATTTACCTCGGTGCTAAGCATAAAATATTTTCAAGAGATTCTTATGAGAAAAATTTAAAAAGTCTATATTTCATAACAATCCTCTATTAAATAATAATTTCAAACATCTCTTTAAAAATCTCAAATTTTTCTATTTCGTGCATTTACAATATTATTTTATTTAATTTAGCATAAAAAATCCACATGTGCAGTAAACAAGGTAAGACAATGAGACCATTTTCATTATGAATAAGTTGCTATTAGTTGTTATTTTTGGCTGCCAATTTACCAAAAAATTTGTAGATTCGACCACTAAAAAACACTAAGAATAACAAATACGTTACTAAGCATACCATGGTGACTTCTCATCTCGTGGTCAGTTTACTTTTTTGGGATATCAAATTCAATAATAATTTCTAGAAATTCAAAAAGGACAAAAATATTTTAGTAGCATATTCTACACTCTCACAAATTTAGTAAAAGTTGATAAAAGGAAGCATTTATTTAAAAAATTTAATTACCCTACGTAATTTCACGCTGGAATTCACTTTCACTGATTCCACTGACTTAAATGGCGCAGCGCAAAAGCAAAACTCTACCGCATCCTGCAAATCTGAATAAAAGACAAAAAAAATGATAAAATTTTTTACGCAGCTTACAATGCTACTATTCTATTATAAAAAGTACAGACACTATGTAACAACCGAAATTAATGAATGCATAATCAAATGAATCAACCTGAAAATGAAAGGTTAAGACGAATCAACGTAGTTAGTGTGTACAAAAAAGGGTGAATAAATCGAAAATAATTAATCTAAGAATAATATTCCAAAATACATGGATGTCGATTGGTGAATGGTGTGTTTTGTGCCCAAAAACTTTGGCACGTGCTAGAGCTGTTAGACAGATGACACACTGATGCAACTCCAATCTATTTACGAATTCTAATCCATTGAATTTTGTTGTCCATGCATTAATTCCTACATTTATGCGCTCGGAAGTTTATGCACACAAATTAAAGTAAGAGTGTAGAGTGATGAGAAACGACAAGGAATAATAATATCCTTCACAATAATTAGCTAATGCATGAATTCAATACCACTGGAAGTTTGTAAATTAGATTTAAAACGGTGGTTCTTGAAACAGTTCAGCGTAAATGATCCATATAAAGTATTCAAACAGATATAGTCGAACATGAAAAATATGTATTAGAAGAATGACATCTGCCTCGAGTTTACAGGCATTTAAGAAATCAATTGTATTTACTAGATAGGAAAAAAACAAGATACAGATATAATTAAGCCTACTGAAAAAAATATGAAGATTTAAAAAACGAAAATAAGTCTGCATCAATAATAATCGCTTGGTGGCAATATTAAATATTTGTATCGTCAGTACTGATTGGCTGAATTGATCGAATTCTATTTGAAAATTGTTTTTTTTAAATACAGTTTTATTGGTGCACAAAACCTCTTTTTAAATGCCTCTTGCAACGATATAGAAATTTATCAAAAAATGAAAAAATTATATGATTCTCATTACATTTGCTTGAATGCTCACAAAATATTCTAAACTGAAATACTAATATATGTACATATTTATCAGTACAAGCTGAACCGTACACAAACTATGGACCAATAAAAAAAGAATCTACATTTAATTTGAATATATTGGCTCGCAGCAACATCTGTGCAACATAATTCTATCATTAGTTGAATTTTTCTCTCTTGTCCTTTTTCATTATTTAAAGCCACAGAACCAACATATAGCTCTCAGCCTATAAGAAACATTCTCACCTATGATTAAAGTAGTCCATGAATCGCAGTATGCTTTGATATCAGGAAATGGAATCTGAGCATGCTGAGGTAGAATGAAATGTATATTGATATAACGTTGTACATGTTACGTATGAATACATGGATGCATGTCTGTCTGTATAGAAGACATTTTTACACAATTATAACAAATATAGTATTACTTGGATTGCCTAATTTGGGTTTTAGCCTAACGCTCACAACAAATTTGCACATCTTTTATAGCAATGCTTTGTGACTGTCCATATATATATATATATATATGGACATATATATTTACATCTATTCATGAACACTGTCATCACCTTCTATCTACATATCATTTTCAGAAGCTTAAACAGTTCATAAAGAATAAATCTACATTCTAAAGCACATTAATAATTTGACATATTTCAAAAAAATCACGTCAAGGGGTCTTAAAACAAAATGAATGAAAGACTCTCAAAAGTCAAAACAAATTTGTAGTAAAAAAAGGAGTTTTTTTTTAAATTGCATCAACTGTGCGCAAATTCACAAATAAATATTACCAATGGAGTTGCATGAATGTCACGAAAACGACTGCTTATATTGAGTCGACGGCGTGTTCCTTCAGCGTCAGTTACAATAAGCTCAACAGAAAAAGGCTTTAAAGGAGTAAGAAACAACTGAAAGGCAATAAATCTCTGAGTTAGCCCCACTGTAAAAATATACAAAAATTGTAATATTAAGCAAAAAGTAACGAGTATGGTGAATGAGCTTAACTAGCCACTAGTACATTTTATATTTTTTAACCTTCCAGAAACTATTCTAAAATATGATCTTTCAATAAAAATGAGTTTATTAAAAGTTATCAAACTGTGTTTTGCAATTTCAAAACCTCTTCATTATTGACATATTTATCTTTCGTTCAATCCCTCTATTGAGTACCATATTCAAAGGACTCATTGCTATAGGTAAACGATTTAACAATATATGAACTTTATTATTGCTAGAAATGCTATTGACAAGGATTCATTTATGTAATATCTTAATTCAGAAATTTTTTTGACCGAATTTTATTGAAAATGGTGCTTTGTTGTTAATACTACTACTATTAAAACGATAAGAGAGACATGCAGAGTTCAACAGAAATAACGTAAAATATATACTTTCAAAAGTTCAGTCTAAAGGACAGTTGGTATTTATGTAAAAATCTGATAAATCAAATATACCACTATTAATTATTTAAAAATCTAGATATCATGTTCCTTTTTATATTTGTTTTACATGATTAGCCCTAGTATAGGATAAATTTTCTTTATTTTTCAATTTAACTGGAGATTTGGGATTTACAGAACTTTTTAAATATGTTTCTCTGCTTAGTAAAAGCTTAAAAATAAACTGTTCCTATTTTTACTAAAAGAATTAATTTTCCGATTGTTAAAGGTATAAAGCTTCTAAATTCCTCAAGAGACCCGTAAACAATAGTTTTACAACATATTTATTGCTTAAAACCTATTTCAAGTTGAAAATTATTGCAATGTTTCCGGTGTTGAAAATAACAAAATTTACCACAAGCCTTTTGTAGAAAATAAAACATTGCTGCATATACAAAAAAATGAGCATTTAATAAAAGTAAAAAATAAGCACCTAATTATTTTAACTTTAATGCTGCATGGCTGAGAGGACATAAAATCTCGCAATCGTTGTCAATGTACGATATTATGAAGGATATCATAAAAATATAATCAGTGCTAATTGTAACTCTCTTTTTTAAACTTTTTAAGCATCTCAACACATTATTTCTGTGAAAAAATTTTGATTTTTGGAACAGGCAACTAGAAGATGTTTTCTTTTTTAGCTATAATATCTAGAAGAAACGTCCTTCAATTATTCCAAAACTTTTTTTTGAGTATTTCCGATGCATAAATGCCATATGTAAATAAAATCGAACTTACGTCGCTTATTCCTTTTCGGGAGCTCAATTGAAGCGGACGAACCATCTATGCCCACAATAAATCCCTTAACACTCTTGTCATACAATCTCTTAACTCCGCCAGATATCTGCCAATCTTTCAACGGATCTGCTCCAGCCGACGTTAAAAGCTCCACAGATGGACCGCCTTGAAATCGATCAAACGAAAGCTGTTGCTGCTTTGCCATCAAATTTTATTGTAATAATTAAGTGTTTGCTTGAATGCATCAACAGCAAATGACCTCCTGCATGTCGCCGTAACGACATTTGATTGTTTTAAAAAAAATTTGAAACCTTATCATTCTACATTTCTTCGAATACGTCGCTGTCTAAACTACTTGTTATAACTACGAGTATAAGTCTTATCGAGTAGTAGCGGGTACAGGATACTCGAGTACGTACAAGTAAATATATTCTGAAGTACGTATTCGAACGTTCCCACTAAAACTTTTGTCTTAGTTTAGTGGGTATCTGTGAAGCGTTGCAGATTCCATTGTTGTTCTGCTCAGACAATAAGAATCCAAGCCTAAATTTGACAGATATTATTCCAATCTCTCAGAAGCCAGGATCCCAGTTCATCCAAATAAACCAAAATCAATATAAGTTACATAGTCAGTATTGAATTTAATATCGGATTTAAAAAATGAATAAGGCTTTGATGGCTAGAGCGATATCAAAGAGATCTGGACCTCCAAAATCTGAAGTATCTCAGACAAAGGTTGAAGCTTCAACTTCTAAGGTTATTCCGCAGCCTCCCAAAACAGTCATGCCTTCACCTGAAATGCAGAAAGAACTGCTAGCGGCGAAAGCTCTTACTGACAGTGGCGACTATAATGGTTCTCTCGATGCTTATAAAAATTTCATGAAGGTAAAGAAGTCCAGTTTGATCATTTTTATTGTAAAATATGCTTTTTCAATCAAGTTTTAGTTCTTGATAATTTAGCCAAGCGTGATATGAATCTACAATGATTTTATCTGATGAATGAGTTGGATCTGTTAATGCAGGAGGAAGTAAATTAGTTGAATCTATTAATGTGTGGATCGAGAAAAGCATTTATTTCCAAATGTAATGATTTTTTGAAAAATGTAATTTTTCATCAAATTTCTTCAATTTCTATTCAAATTTGGTAGATGCTGTATACTCATGAGATTTGGAATTATTTTCATATTGTTTTTCAGACACTAAATTTGTTACTAATACTAATGCTTCAATGTTAAGTATTTTTAACTGAGTTTGCACAAATATTTGCAGGAATGAAAAACTGGAGAATATATGCTGTAAAACACGACATTTTTCATTTAGTAAAAATGCTGTATATCTCATGGCCAGTTTTATCTTCTTTACATGCTAAAGCCACAAGTCCGACCAAATACAAAAATAAAATAATAAAATTTAAATATTTGAAGGTAGAATCGCCCAGAAATATTTATGTTTTGGTATTTTCATAGGCATATGCAGGGTCCCCTGAAATGAAAGATCCAAAAGTTGGCGGGAACATTTTGCTGCTTTTCGGAAAAGCTGCTTTGGCAGCTGGGGATAAAGAACTTTCCGCTAAAAAACTAAACGAGGCTGGAAATCTTATACCATCCAATCCTCAGGTAAAAAAAAGATAAATTAGAATAAAGTGATCAATTACAAGTGTTTTTTATATTTATATTGGGAATCATAATACAAATCGCTGAATTTTTTCAGAGCACTATTGTATAACATATTGAGGCTCTAATTCCTAATCGGTAGAGGGTCAAAATATACATTATTGTGAATGGTAATGAGTTGAAATTTCCATGACTGTTTCTAACTTCCCGAATGATATCGTTGTCGTCAAAATTTTTTATCACTCATTATGCTCAAATCATGTAGTGTTAGTAATTATCATGTCTTTATATATATAAAGAACCTGTCGGGACCACCAAATTACTTTGTTATAACCAAACTTTATTATTCGGAAGGCAAGATAGGCATTATTGTTCATTAGTCATAAGTGAAAATTTGCTATATACAAAGTTTACTGTTTGTAGAACAGTTTTTCCTCTACGTCATAATAAATTTCAGTAAATGATAGTATTGATGATTATAATGTGCCATTATTTTCATATATGTAACAGAATTATGCATACTGTTTGTATAATTCTATTCAAATTTGCATGTTTTTGTTAAATTAGGTTTGGCGAGGCCTTGTTGACTGTTATGAAGGCACCGATAACCTTGGCGCTCTTCAAACTGCACTAGCAAAATGTGTAGAAGTGGCTGAATCAAAAGGAAACTATAGCCGATCTCGTCCTTTGAGAATCCGACTAGCCGAAGTCCAAGAAAATCTTGGTGATAGTGGGGGAGCTTTGGCTACTCTCAAAACATTTGTTACAAATGGTAAATATTTTCATAGCTTATCATTCTTTAAATTTTGAAAGAGTCAGGAGCAAGACATCTTTACGAATAGGAACAAGTTTGATGTTACTGTATTTAAGCCATTTAACTTATTTATTGCGAAAGTATGATCATTTAGAATATTTTGGTGGCTGATGGGAGAAATTTCATCAATCTTTACCGTGAACTGAAGGAATTCAGAAGATCTTATTCCCTCTATTATCACTCATTTTTGCTGTTTCAGAAACTATATCAATTTTTATGATGATATTTCGGAGTCTCTAAAATCTTATTAAATTGTTCAGTTCTTTAGAATTCAGTTATACATTTATTACTAATCTATACTACTAATAAATGTAAGAAATTAAATTTTTTTGCGTAAACCATTTAATTCCAAACTGTTTCTAGACAAAATCTCAACGAATGTATAGTATATATATATCTTTTTTCGTCTCTTGATTATCGGGTAAAGCAATTTATTTCATTTACATTTTGCGTACAGTTGATATTCCATAAATTGATACTGTCGGATACGCCGAAAATTTTCAGTAAATCGAATACATTATAAAAGAGATATCAATACATATCAGCACAAGGAGTTAGTGGAGTTTTAAACTTATCAAATGAGAGAGCATACAATTTAGTAGACCATCGATTTTTTAATATAAACAGTGTATGAACGTAAATCTTTGAACTTGTAAGTATGTACATATATCTTTTGACCTCCAGGTAAAGCGGTTTCATCACCGGGCGAAGATGGTTCTCCGAATGCCGAGGATTTGAATGAACTGATGAGACTTAGATGTTCAGCCTTAACACGCGGACTCAGCGGAAATGCAGTACTTTTACCTACCGCTTCCCCCCCTTCTCATCAAGCAAAAGTACTAGGAAATGGTAGCGTTCATAGTAGCTACAATAATCTATCGAATGCTGTGAAGGCATATACGCCGACTAGGCAGCGGGATCCCGAGCGTGCAAAAATCGTAAATGGATCTCCTTCAAGCGCAAAAAGTGAATCTACTTCAACTTCTGTATCAACCTTGGGCGGGCATTCTAGAGGTAAACAATGCTAATTATTTGTACATGAGCATTATTTTATATTATTGTGATGTATATTATGTTTGAGCGTAAATTATATATGGATAACAATGTTCTTAGCACAGTTTTCCTTATTTACCCTCTCCTATAAAGATATTTGTGAATTTTTTCTCTTAGTCTCAAACTGACTCCTCTTCCATGTATAGCGCAAGTATTCAGGAAGTTCTTGACTCAACTCGAACTTAGGAGGAAGTTAATTTTAAAACTTTTATTAGCTGATTTTTACCTTTTTGCTAGTCATCATAATCTCATGCTATCCAACTTGAAACATGAATTTTTATTTATGCTCAATTTCTAGTTCTATCGATAGGAGACTAAACTTGACCAAATTTCATGCGGAAAAGCTGATACGCTTATTACGAAAATCCTCTTCCTATCACTTTTATTTGATTCTACTTGTTCTAAGCTCATGCATCAGTTTCAACTAGGAAATGAGTTCTATGAAAATTTGTGATGAATGATCTTGTATACTGCAACCGAGCCAATCATAACGGTGATTAGCTTTTCTAATTTCTCTTAATTTAATTGTCAACTATCATATTAATGACTTTTATTTCAAAAGTTTTTAATTACACAGAACCATAAAAACCAATCAAAGCATGATATTTGAATTATAATAAATCAGGTTAATATTAGTAATATTGGTCTAATTGGAGTATACTTGAATCATTTATTGTTTTTTTGTAGCGGTAAACGATGTACCCGTAGCGGGATGGATATTACTGGCAGCAGCCCAGCCAACACAAGATTTGGCTGAGCTTAAGGCGATGGGCGATAGTGAGAGATTGTCCAGGTACTCATTTGTTTTTGTTTATATG
Organism: Vaucheria bursata; assembly: GCA_032358265.1. Classification (NCBI taxonomy): domain Eukaryota; class Xanthophyceae; order Vaucheriales; family Vaucheriaceae; genus Vaucheria; species Vaucheria bursata. The sequence continues at coordinate 40,324 of JAULBW010012915.1, forward strand.
AACAAAGTGGCGAAACTATGTAATTAGATAAATGGTTCTGAATAGGGTACTCTATGGGTTCTATTTGAACAGTACAAGTTTTAAAATGCTGTATTTCACTTGGGTTGTGATTAAAACAGATAAATAAGGATTGTATTTTTATAAATACAATGTGTTGGGATTAGCGATGTTTTTATTTTGGGGGGGAATAAAAGCTCTACTAATACATCAAGCGTTGTATTTCTTTCAAATAAGCGCATATTTGATGAGTCAATGAATCAGTTCACTCTTTTTTATCTAAATGACTGATTCATTTTTCTTATTGATTAAGAAACTGGCAAAAGTTTTTTGTCGAATTTGGCCACTAAATAATTTATAGCCTTCCAGAAATTATTCTCAAATTCACATCTCTAATTTTTTAATGTTCCTCAGCAGTGCAGCTGACAGTATTTTTTTTCCTTGTGCAGACTTTCAACCTTATGCATGATGCTCTCTGGCGATGAAACTGGTGAAGGTCGAAGACGGGCAGCGGTAGCCATTGCGGAGGCAATAGCCGCCAGTACTGCCGAAGCTCCATGGGTAGAGGCCCAACTTGCTGGGTATTTGGCTGATTCAGGGTCCCCGACGGCCAGAGAGGGTGCCTTGTTAGCCATACAGGCCCAGTGCCAGCTGGCAAGGTACGCTTCGGAGCCCTTTTTGATATCTTTGTTGCCTGCAGTTTTGGCTGCCTATGCAGATGGGTTTGTCGGGGTGAGTGTAACGAATGAATATTAATGATTCAGTTTTCATTACTAATTATATATAAGCTATACATAAGATATGCATGCGAACTGTATAGAAGTCCTTCTATTTATACATTGTTGTAGTCTCTACATGTTCATATGGATTAATGGCTTGCCAGATATTCACCAATCGAATCATCTGTTTGTCTTGATGACTTGCCTTTATCGATTAATCTATTTCATATCGAGTTAATAATGCTGTCTTTTTTTCTCGTTTTTCCTCTTTCTCTTGAAAATTATTCTTATCGGGCTACATATAATATTTGTAATTTGGAGGTCAAATCTCAGCTTCTTCTGTCGATGTACTATTGCTTCTAGAACACCAATCAATAAACTTGTGCTCATTTTTCCGCCTAACTTAACTTTTTTAAAAGAACCTTTCCTTCATAATTTAGGAGGTAGATAAAATTGTTCTCCTTTTTCATAATAAGTGGTACTTGTGGTTGATGATGAATTGCACTTTTGATGACAACCTCTCGACGTTAACATTTTTTTATATATGCCCTAAACAAATAGTGAACATTGCGGAAAAAGATTAAAAAAGTCCTTTATATTTATATAATTTTAGTAAGACCATTATTTTTTACCATATATTTGGGAACCCTGAAGATAGATTGGTTTAAAATCAAATATGTATATAAAACAAAGTTTGGATGTAGAAATTTACTTCTAACAGTTTTTCACTTGATACGAATGAATGAAGAGTCATAGTTCCAAGTTCAGGTTTAGATTTTCGAATGTAACGAATTATTGGTATAATGAATTAGCTTAGTGGTTTGGACAGTTCGTCATATCTGAAGTTGTCTATAATTACACACACATCAATAATACTAAAAAATGTGACTCATTATTTGTAAACTGGTATTGTTTTTAGGTCCGCCATACTGCGGTGGATGCAGGTAGTGCTCTCATTAGGGCTCTAAATCCCCATGCAGTTCGCCTGGTATTGCCTCATATTATCGGGGCTATGGAAAGCAGAGAGTGGCGAGTAAAGGTACTTGCATAGAATAAGAATTGAAGTTATCCGCTGAATATTTCTTACATTGTGCATGAAGTGATTTCGTTAGAATGCAAAAATTTGTCATATGAAATTGACCAATAATAGCAAAAGGAAGTTTAAAAATTGCCAATTTGCGCCTTTTCCCAAAAGATTGTTGGGCATGTTTTATTCACATTTTTGTCGAAAATATATTGGTTTTTAGTTTTATGCTTATATGTCTTTTCATGGGAATCTATTTTAACCAAAAGCTACCTTTAGATAAGCAATAATGTTTAAAGCTTAATTTTTCTGATTTTGTGGATGCTAAGACAGATGAGAGTTTTGTTTCTCATTTGCGCCATAGTTTATTGCATATGCGTATGTTGTAAGTGAAGATTGTCAAAAGCAAATTTGCGAAGTCCGAAGTGAATTCTATAAGTTTATTGTGATTCTGAAATACCGAAAATGACATTTATATAGGTGGGATCATTAGAGATGGTGGCAGTACTAGCTGGAAGAGCATCTTCTCAAATGGCATCAGCGCTTCCAGAATTGGTACCTATTGTTTCCAAACAGGTATAGCTATATGTGCATATACCGTGTATAGTGTGCATGTAAATAATGTATGCACCAATTTCAAATTTTCAGTTGATTCAAATACAATTTTGTTTGTTACACATAGTTAAATCCCATTAAAATGTTTTTTGTTTAGAGTTGATTATTATTTTCAAGAAATTTACAAAAAACTATGCACAAAATTTAGTAAGGCAGTGTGCGATGATTTTTCATGCTACATTAAAAGCTTTTTCGGCAGATTACTATATTGGGTAATGTACATGTTGTTATTATCCAAATATTATTGGAGAGGGGAGCAATATGCCATGTGGAGAGCTTTATGGACGATATGTGTATCCTAATCTGTTTTCATTTTCTTAATCAGTGAGAATAGTTAATCTCAAGAGGGCTGAAAGGGCCTTAATATTTCTACATATAATTTAAGATCAATATTAGTTGCTAATGGCAATAAAAATCAGTAAGGTGCCTGAATGCAGTACTAAGAGGATATTACAATTACTAAGGCATTACTGGTGATTTTCCTTGTATCTCAGAATTCTATGGGCATGTGAAAAGAGTATGGTAGTATATAGAGATTTGAGTTGTAGGATAAGACAGAGAGACTATCGACGAATATAATCGTCCAAAACTATCAGCTTCATAAAGTTTGGCTGAGCTTTAAAAATTCATTAAAATAATTTCATTGTATTTTTATAAGTTAATAAATGTTTTTCTAAAATAAACTGTAGGTATGGGACACGCATAGGCAAGTTCAAGCAGCAAGTAAACATGCACTGCTATCTATTTGTACATGTATAGCAAACCCCGATATTGAGCCCCTAGTCGACAAACTTGTCAGCGTGATTGCCCACCCAGAAGAATCTCCCACTACTCTTGATGCATTGATGGCGACTACATTTGTGACTAGAGTGGACGGGGCAACACTAAGTGTGATTGCGCCTTTACTAGGAAAGTGTCTAAGAGAAAGAAATGCTGGAATGCGAAGAAAAGCTGCAAAAATCATTAGCAACATGTGTAAATTAGTGATGGATCCTATCGATGTGGCACCTTTTGTTCCTTTGCTTCTCCCCGCTCTTCAAAAGGTACATATTTATTATAGGTCATTAAAACATTAAAAAAGGATAAATTAAACAATTTTCAAAAGAAATTTGTAATATTCTCTCAAAGCATATATTACCTGTCTGGCTCTAGCTCGGCAAAATTGACTTTTCTATGTCTCTTTTAGTTGAAAATCTGTTCAAGCAAATACCGGAAGCGCTATTCAGTGCAATTTATGTCAGTGATCTTATACAGAAACTGCCATTTTATCCCATGCAATATTACCTATCAATTAATTTATATGGGTCCTTCTATAAAATTATCTCAAATAGAGAATTTACGTACTGTAATAGGTGAAAAATAATCTTGAAAATGAAGACTATTCCAGTAAATATAGGGTGAATTGCGAAAAAATTCTATTACCAATATACTGCCATTTAATGTTTGAATTTTCAAGTTTCTCTAGTGATTCCACTTTCCCATGAATTTTTCATGAAATCAGGTAGCAACCTACAATACTTTTAAATGAAATATATATCCTTATGCATAATAGTAACATTGTTGAAAATATATCAGTATTGTTTACATTTTAAGAGCCAAAACGTTAAGAAGTGAATTCCATTGAATATTTATGGTCAGTTCTAGCTAGGATATTTTATGTAATCAAATTGGGAGTTCCAGTAGCTTCAATTTCAGGTTGTTCCACAACCCCATAGTTTCATCTTCTCTTCGTGGTTCAATAAATGATAAGGTTGAACTAGAAATATCAATTGAAATTTTTTTTTGTTGAACCTATTGGCGTTGGATCACTTGGTGATTGAGAAACTATAAAGTTATGGAACAAATTTGTAGATGTAAATTTTTGCATCACCGATTTGGCTACAGCATGTGCTTGCTAGAACTAGCCATAAACGTTTTATGGAGTCCACTTCTTAACTTTCTGCTCACTATCTCGTTATCAGTATCATTTACAGATTCTAATTCTTTTGTTGGTACCAAGGATTTTTTCCGATTTAAAAAAATCTATTTCATCTACAACAAAAATTACAAATTTTTATTCAGATTACAGCACTATAAAACTCGATGAAGTGCATAAAAATTCCAAATAAAATTTGGAATATTAGTAAAAATCATGTAAATTTTTGAATCGTGCACTTTTAAAATTTTGCCATTGTTTGTCATGACAGTTTGTGCTTGTAACTTTTGTTATCCCTTGTTGCTATAATTTTTGGTTAAAATTTATGAAACCACTATATGTAATATTCCATACATAATTACATTTGAATCCTGCATTAATGACATTTAACCAATGTTTAAATTTGTATTTGTTTCTTTTGATACCATTGTCTTAGGTTGTTGCTGAGACTGCTGATCCAGAAGTAACCGTAGTTGTTCAGGAGGCTTTAGATACCCTAATGCGTGCAGTTGGAGGGGGACAAGCCGCTATTCAGGCCAAAAGTGGGGTCACCGGCCCCTCTTGGGAGGAGGTGACTGCCATGAAAACAGAAATGTCCGGCAGCTTACGCAAGGCTGTCATGAACCATATGTGCACTGATACAGATATCAGTGATACTAGCGATGAAGACAGTTCAGATCAAAAGAATCCTTTAGACGAAATTGTTCTGTCATATCTCTCTGGTTTGTGCACCTCCATAGTGTTGTTTAGCAGGAGTGATAAAGGACCATTAGATATCGCCACTTGGCGTGATGCGGTACTTCCTTATCTTGCTGCATGTTGCACTGAAGAACAAGCCGAAAAAGCATTTTCTGAGTTTTACAAAAATGCTATTGGAGTGTTAACTGCCGAAAAAGAGGAAACTGATGCAGCCGACATATGTAACATTGAGTTTTCTCTAGCCTATGGAGGTAAAATATTACTTCATAACACTCGCTTACGTCTGCGTGCGGGGCATCGGTACGGCCTAATTGGAGCCAACGGTGCTGGAAAAACTACTCTTATGCGAAATATTGCCAACGGCAATATTGACGGGCTCCCCGAGGAGCTCCGAACAGTTTATGTCGAACACGATATTTTGGGATCTGACGGTAGTACACCGGTTGCTGAGTTTGTAGTTTCAGTACTCGATGTAGAGGAGAGTATTTCAAAAGTAAAGGATACTTTAAAAGGGGTCGGATTTACAGACGATATGATTTCTGCCCCAGTTTCCTCTCTGTCTGGAGGGTGGAAAATGAAACTTGCTCTTGCACGTGCAATGCTTATGAATGCAAATGTTTTACTTCTCGACGAGCCAACAAATCATTTAGATACAACTGCGGTTGCGTGGTTAACAAGTTATCTCGCTGGATTAACAGATGTTACTGTTCTCGTGGTTAGTCACGATACTTCTTTTTTGGATAATGTGGTGACAGATATTCTCCACTACGAGAGCCAAAAACTTGTTCCATACCATGGAAATTTGTCACATTTTGTTCGTTTAAGACCAGAAGCTAAATCATATTATGCCTTAGAAGCAGCGAGTTTGAGATTTAAATTTCCAAATCCTGGACCACTCGATGGTATAAATTCAACTACTAAATCAATACTTACATTGAGTAACGCAAGTTATACATATCCTGGAAGCAGTAATCCTACTCTCATCGGGGCCAATCTGAAGCTTTGTTTAGCCTCAAGGGTAGCCGTCGTTGGAGTAAATGGGGCCGGAAAGACTACCCTGATTAAGCTAGTCGTTAGGGAATCGGAACCTGACACAGGTAGTTAATTTTTCCTGCCAAAGTGTTTTTTCTTGTTATAGCATTATAATAAATATTATGTATGCATAAATGTGGAAGGTTTGGCAGAAAGTACAGTTACATTAATTGAAATGATAGGAACCTGCATTCATAGTTATAAGTCATCAAATTAGAAATCGATTCTTTCATAGCAGCTCACAGTTATACGAAGAGCTTTGCTTCTACAGTTCACAGTTTAATATTTTTGTGTTGAATACAAAATATGAATCGCAAATATTCATCATTTTCATTTTAGGGTAGGGTTTGGTGATACAGTCAGTATCTACTTAAATAAATTGAATATTGGCAATTTTTTGCATACTTTGCATTGCATACTTGATATTTATAATTCTGCGTATGAATTTATTAATTATTTCTTGTGAGATGCTTTTGCTTGCAAAGCCCATTATGATAATCACAACAGTATATCGTTTTGATCTAAAGAGTTTGCAAGAACATTCCAATTTAAAAAAATCATTAACAAGATAAAAATTTCGATCAATAGGAGAAGTTTGGGCTCATCATAATCTTCGAATCGCCTACGTGGCTCAGCATTCCTTCCATCACGTAGAGCAGCACCTTAAAAAGTCTCCTGTTCAGTATATGCAATGGCGGTATGGCTCAGGAGATGGGACGGACCGGGAAGCAAAGGAAAACAATATGGCTATGAAACTCACTGAAGAGGAGGAAGAGAGGCTAAGTAAAGTGGGAGCAGTTGAAAATTTGTACGGACGTCGTAAAACCGGCAGAACTTTGGAATACGAGTGCTCGTTTGTTGGCATGGGACCCGAGTACAATAGGTCTGTATACTTATCTTTTAAAATCTTATGCAGTAAACTTAGGATATGTCTAACTGCCGAGATCACCAAATCAGATCATATATCCGATATTTGTTAAACCCAAAAGTCTGAGCTGAATGTGGCATAATATGAACTTAAATCTATTCTTTTACAATGGAATTTTGTTAATAGCAAATTCATTTTATTTGAAGAGTGCTGTATTAGTTGTAATTTTATGATACAATTTACCAACGCAAAAAAAAACGAGAGAGGACAACGGAGCTGGTAATTATTTTAAACAGTAGTTAATGTGTGGCTCCTATAGTTCAGTGTGAACAATTTATAGAAAATATACTAACTGATATAGTTAAATGTGGTCTACATAGTACAAAAATAACTATATCACACTTAATGTTTTCTGGGAGCTAGATGTGACGAAAGAAATATAAAATATTATCATGAAAATTGCTGAAATCTTTGAAACATTTACACTAGATAGAATTTCACTGGACTTAAGTGCCCATTTTATGACCATATAGAATGGGATTCCAAGGATTGATTGGCGGGGGAGAGAGTATTATCTAATCAGAAATGTTTCTCATGAACATTTGTAGAAATTCTGGGAGAGTTTAATTGAATGGATTGGTTTCAATCCAAGATAACAAAAACAAGGCTAGAGTCAACAGAAATCAATTCAAATATAGACTATACTGCTTTAACAAGTATTTTAACCGGAAAAGTAATGTTGTTGGAATATGGTAGGTACATTACCCTTGAAAAACTGGTCGAAATGGGGTGCCAAAAGCTAGTTCAACAAGCAGATAATAGGGTAGCTGCTCAGGCTGCGGGGCTCGATTCTAGGCCAACAACAACCAGAGAGATACAGCAACATTTGGATGATTTTGCCCTTGCCCCAGAATTTAGCGTCCATGGAAAAATTGGGGGGTTATCAGGGGGCCAAAAGGTAATAATTCTTATTTATTTTTTTATTAGATTATTTAGCATTAGAATGCCATTTTTAGGTAGTATATAAACAGTAATCTTTGGATGAAATGAATCTGTCAGGACAACTGAATTAATTTACTATATTCGAAGATCTAACGCCGAAATCGGCACAATACGAATTTTTCGTTTATTTGTTATAAGCAAAAATTTGTTAATTTTACAAACTTTTTATCTAACGTTTACAGTAATATTTATAGTAAAACTTCCAACCAGCAATCATTTCAATTTCATTGCATAGAGCAATTCCAATGTATTTCTGGTGCTTAAGTTTTAAATTTTCAACATAAAATGGCGAGTTACTAATACTTGGTCAAATTCAATCTATTGTTTATTCTCGGCATTTATTATTCAACACTAATTTCTCAAATTCGATTCTTCTGGTTCATATTCCACTGCTTTCAATTATGTTCGATTCTTATTCATATTCGACAAAAACTATTTGGAAATCAATACTGATTTATTATTTTGGGTGGGTGCACAAATATTTGCTCTACTGTTTAACGCGTCATCACTGTTCAGCTTTGCAATTGCCATTTTTTCGGCCTTTTGATATATGGTTACTATTTTGTCGCAAAAGTTCCGCTAATATTTTATTTTTATTGTAACTTGATCCATTTTTTAACCTTCAGCTACCTTTTTACTTGGTGATAATCAACTGTACTCGTTCGTACATAGAGATATTATAGATTATGATTTGACTTTCTAAAAATTATTTTTTAAAATCAGGTAAAATTGGTGTTAGCCGCAGCTATGTGGAACCGCCCGCACTTATTGGTGTTAGATGAGCCTACAAACTATCTTGATAGGGAGGCTCTAGGGGCCTTAACACTTGGTATAAAGGAATTTGGAGGGGGGGTCATTATGATTTCACACAACCAAGAGTTTTTGAGTGCAATTTGTACTGAAACTTGGATCCTAGAATCGGGCCGATTGTATACTAAAGGCGAAGTACAAGAAACAGTTCTAAAGACTGCATCAAGAAGAAAAGAAGTTGAAGAGGAGGAGGAAGTCAGCACAGGTACAACATATAGACAGCTTCACGGTTTGCCTAAATGTGTTATTTGGTATTTTAAAGCAATTATTTTTAGTGACATACTGTAAAAATTCTTTATTGTGATAAATTTTGAATGTATGATAGATTGGATGAATATTTTAATGTTGAAGTGGATATGAACATTCACATGTACACAGTTGATATTCCATAACCTGATACCATCGGTTACACCCAAAACTATTGGTTTCAAATATATCAAATTATAGATATCATCATGCACCAGCAAACGAAGTCGGTAGAGTGGTAAAGCTAATAATTAATGTAACATGTCATTTAGCCGGGCATAGATTTGTTGAATATCAATAGTATATCCGTTTGAAATTAAAATATAATAATTGTGTGATGATTATGCACCACCATAATGTGACAAATCTTCATGTTGAAAAGTAGAGATGTATTTATATAATAAATGGTAAAAAGCAAAAAGTTGAAAATTGTTTACATTGACTGTTAGGAGGAATCTCAATTCTGGTAATATTTCGTATCAAAATTGGCTTTCCCACTACAGTAAATTTGGATATAAAAATGGGTCATGACCACCGATAATTGTTATGTGTGAAAAACTGAGCCTGAACTTAACAGGATATGACTTGTTTGTCTATTCATTATCTTCAATATTTCTTAATGCAAATTTGAGTTAAATATTCCTCCTTTCACCACAAGTAACATTATTTTCATGTATTAAAGGCGCCATGCAACATTTGACAATGATCTCCGAGGCTATGATATGCCATGACATTAACAAGAAAGTTACTAACGGATGGACAAATTTGGAACCTAGTATTACCTGAGCTGTAGTTTTTTATTGATTAATGTCGGATTAATTTTCATGTTACTGTATCCATATCGACTAAATTTAATTTTTCTCGTACTTTATTACAGCGGGCTGCACAAACAAAACAGTTTCGTATGATAATCTCATTAATCCTAAATCTCTCAAGCTCTTGAGCAAGAAGGAAGTTCGAAAACTAGCTAAGCTGGCTGAGAAAGCTGAAATTGCCCTGCCTCAGTATGTTGCCAGTATCACTAGGGCTAGTCCTGAATGGAAGTGGCTGTCCTCTTGAGGGGTGGTTACATTAGCCCAAACCCGATTTTGTGTTTCTAGTGGGTTCTGGAGACCTTGAAATTATGATCTCATATCATTGATATTCAAAACAATCATAAAATACAAAAATGGCTCGTTTCACACTTTCAAACATTTTTGTAAATGCGCAAAATAATAATTTAGCCTTCCTCAAATAGAAAAACAAGCTCAAAATCTGCATAATTTTTTTAAATTTTTTGCGACTTTTGATGAAAAGGTGTGGAAGCGTAAAGTATAGAGTTCATAACTTTTTTCTGCTACTCAGTTATATCTTTTAACTAATATATCCTGTCCAGTCCTTACTGCTCTTTCTTTAGCTTTAATGCTCGATTCCAGTTAAATTAATTTAGAGAAGTTCATAAATGAACTTTATTAAAGCTATGAGTATTCATTGCGTTGTGATTACTGAGTAACTACTTTTACACAGCTGTGCTATAAAATAATATAGGGACTGGTCAGGCATACCATCGATATTCAGGTATAGTATAAGATCCTCATGAAAGTTTCAACAATAACAAAAAATATGCAAATATTTTTTGTTATTGTTGAAATGAAAATATTGCACAAAGTTTTCGTTACTCTGCAATAGTCCAGGCACAAAATACTTCATAATGTACTTGCTAACCATTTGATTTGTCCAGTAGCAAAAAATAAAACTGTTCATTGTTGGTAAAATAATAACTTCCAGAAAATCGTATGGCGGGTTAAAGAGTTCAACCCAAAATTACTAATATGGTAAAGGTAAAGAAAGTGAGTATAAAAGGTATGGTAATCAAGAGTTATGCTTTTAACTTACCTTACTGTGTGCTACTTAATTTGTTGAACACCATATATATTATTTATTTTTGACATTTTTTTAAAAAACATTGCTAACTTGCAGTACATTTTCCATTGGTTGACTTTTTTGTAATATAAAATGGTGCAAAAAAGTTTTGTTTTCATGATCAGTCCGATATTCATAATTCTTTTAAGAGTTAATATATGACCACTTCAAAAGAGTATTTTTTAATGATTGCAAAACATAAAAATTCAAAATTATAATTAACAAAAAATAAATAAATATGTAACAGAAAATTGCGCTTAATATTTACTACAAGTGTTCCTTTTATCAGCTACATCTATGGCGTTTGTTGCACTAATGAGGCAAAAATAAACAAATAAGTATCCTTAGCTTGGTTCTTTTTGTCTCAGTGCATATTTAATAAGAGCTATTGTAAGTCAAATTTTTTTCATTGAACTTTTGTATTTTAAAATAGAATATAAGATAAATTTTAGAAATTGCAGCTGAAACTGAACCTGTCTCATTGATAAGACCACCTCTTTTATGTAGAACTGAAATAGAACAGAACGAATTTGAAAACAAATACTTTGAATTGCTGGTAAACAAAGAACTCATGGTTAAAATTATCATGAATTAATTAAACATTACTGTTTACTTCTTGCCTGTATAGCTGATCATAACTGATCTGTTATCAATGATATGCTTGCCAGACATGCATCAGCTAAGTAAAGGCTAACTACATCAGAAAAAAGAAATAAAAGTGTACATACAATGTGCACTGTTACAATTATCCGTTTTTTTCAGGTATACCACTTTGTCCATGAGATTCAGTTGGATTCAGTTTTGAAAGTTGAGATGCGGATATTTTAAATTTACCCTGGGCTGGCATGGCAAGGACTAATTTTGACATTGTGAATTCTAATGGTTGATGATAACTGAAGAAGCTACTGCAGGCTCTCCACAAAGCTTTTGTCACTCATATCAAAGATAGTCAATTGGAACTTGTAAATGAAGGATGCTTCCCTGTCTTGAACTTACTTCCTGCTATTACCAGTAAAAAGTGTGCATTTAGAAGACCTAGACCAAAGGAAAAAAGGAGATTTGTACCACCATCAAAAGTGGTAATGATTCACAATTAGAGACGTGCATAGCCAAAGTGAAAGGAAGAGTTTTAAGGAATACTATCATCAATTTATTTGATTTGTCTTACCAATGCTTTGAACAACATTATGATCCTCTATGTCAAAAGCTGCAACTTGAAGAAAAATGGGCAATACCAATGAGGACAGGTATCACCTGTAAAAATGGTTTTTTATTATTTCTGCTTTTAATGTTTGCTTGAAGTTTTGGAAAGACCACATGGGCCCCACATGTGACGTTCTTTTGTGGAACTGTATTGTAAACATTACAAACAAATTGATGTTGAGATTGCTCTTTCTTAGATCTATATAAATTGCCACTCATCCAATGGTATCCTGGAAAATTCTGTGCTTGGATCAGCAGAACAAAAGATAAGCAGTAACTGGGAAAGAACAAAATCTTGGGATGAATCAGATCCTCCAGAAACAGTTAATACTTTAGTTCTCCTGAGTGAACCTTTTACTCAATATGAAGAGTCTATTAGTGCCCGGGTGCTTCATATGCAAACAATATTCCTAAAGTGCTTGCCATTGTGCAATGAATTGCTGTAACCGATGGAATTGGTTATTTAATAGCGGTGGCTGAGGAAAACGAAAGTGAATATACTGCTCAAAGGATCAAATAACAGTGCATGCATGACAAGTATATCACTTCAAAGATGATGGTTAAACCTGCAGAAGATGCTTGAAAGGCATCTGTTAAAGCTGTAGAAAAGATAAATAGCAGAGCAAAAAAAGACTCTCAAATTCAGTTTGTCTAAAATTGATCTCATTTTAAAATCTATCGCAAATTACACTCAAAAGATTAACAATGCTGAACAATTAGATAAAGCAACAATTGCATCCAGAGAAAGGAATATCCATGTTTGATAATTCTGGGGATACTGTTATTTTGCTCATTCTGAGTGTAGCTTGAAGGTTTTGAAAACTTTCCTGTTAAAAACCAAATAAAACTTTTTTTATCAGGCAAAAATTAACCATATTCAAATGCTGAAATTGATTCAACAGAAAGACCTGATCACTGTGAGACTACATTTGACTACAGGACTATAGAATAAATTACTGTTTGAAATCAGACAAGTGAGAGCAACCAATTGGTTGAGTTGGATTGAGAGTCTATTTTTGACCATAAAACTATACAATATTATCAGATAAGTTGACTACATAAAATTGTTTGCTTGTTTTGGTGTAAAAATAACAGTGCAAAACTGCAGAATTTTTTAATTATAAGGACTATGCTATTAGCAGCTCTTCTAAAAGTAAAAGTATGGACTATAAAACTTCCATTTAATTTCCATGGTAGCCTTATTCCTTTTACAATTATCAATATTCCACCCTGATTTAAAGTAAAATGTACTTCATCATCACCCTCTCCTCCTGTTCCATCAGCTTACCTTAAAAACCTTTAGATTAAAGCCATACAATACATTGCTACAAGCAAATATAAGTATGAAGCAGTTATATTTGATTATGTTTGATAAGTATAAATATAAAATAGCATTCAAATGTTAGTGTATTAAGGACAAAAGAGCATTTTTTTCAAATTGCTGTTCAACAATATACAATATATGTTAAAAGTTTAGAATAGGCTACTAGACTCTTTTAACTCTAACCCTTCAAAATTTTTATATAAATTTGATTGTTCAAGTAATTGAAGCTTGTGAGCATAATGTAATCAAAGGCATTTTTTCAAATTTTTCCAAATCCATAGCACATTATATGTAATGCATTCAATATTCAAAATATTTTTTAAGAATAACCTGTGTACAGTATTTTGCTTTGTAATGATAGTATTGCATACAGCTCCAATATCAGTGCCAGACTTTTTGTACTTGTGCAGAAATTGGCTGATCTAAACAATCAATAAAGTATGTAAAAATTTGAAAGGTATAATTAAAAATCAAATTTAAATTATTGTGCCAAAGAAGGTGATTTGGGACTGTTTACACTTAGTTCAAATGCTAAACTGATTGTATGAAAATAAAATATGGACACAATCCTAAGATCTAATCTAAACAGTTTTAACTCATATTAGATCCATATAATTTACTTCAAACTGTAAATAGGTCATACTAGAACAAGCAGAAACGAAAGAAAACTTGTCAAGTAAAACCTACTGTTAGATGTTTGTATACAAAATGATAAAAACCTTTCAATAAAATGGACAGAAAATTTATTGAGAAAAATTTAATTTTTTAATATTTCTTGAATTTGTGTGGTGCCACTATTTTAAGATTTATAGAAAAATATATGTTACGCAATACTTAGTATAGCAATAATTTAGTATTCAATATTTAAAATCCATCAAATTTAATTATCAAAATATTTGTCACTTAAGGACATCTTTGTCTGTGCATTGATCAATTGCATTAAGTTGGCTTATTATGCTTTAGCCCTAATATATTTCTGCATAATTTCAAACAAAAATAGATGGAGATATAGTATTGATAGTATATCTACATGCCATGTATGAATACAGTACATATTCTTAAACTAACATAGAAATCACATTGCTTCAAACGAAAACATTCAAGTTTCTGTATGTTCCTGTTTAGGAATGTGCAACATATGTGCACATTCATTGTACATTGAAAAAAACTCTTTGTAAAGATCCAAAGTTTTAAGTAGTTAAAGATTTCTGCAATAGTATCTTGCAGATGTTGCAGATATCAGAACAATGAATTTCCTATCATTATCAATTTCAACAAAAATGTAGAAATATATTAACAATGTGTTCCAAAAAAGGTACAATGAAATTCAAAATGTTATTATATTTATATTTTTTGCTTAAAAATTCAGTTAGAAAATCTTAAGCTTTCCATGCTGAACAAAAAGAGCAGAGTATCCTTCAAATTCTACACAAAGCACAGATGAATTTTAATTTGCACAAATTGAAATGATGACTTGAGTTGCTCAAACAAATGAAAAATGACTTTAGTTAACAAAACATCTGAAAATAAATAAGTTGTTCAAATTTAGTAATAAAAACTGTTCTTAAACCAGTTGAGTAATTGCAAGCTTACAAATAGAAGCAACTTCTTGTGAAATTAATAATAAAATAAGATCAAGCAGCATTTCATGTAATCGTAATTGTTATAGATTAACATGTGTCATGTAAAACATACAAATCATGCTACTTTACCTTCTTTCAAAGCATAGCACCTTGCCTAAATAGTTTTTCTTGAAGCCTAATCTGGAGTACAAAAAAATGGCTAATCATACAAAAAAATAAGCTTAACAAAATTTAAGTGCACACAAAAATAAAAAAGTAGATGTAACAGCTATAATCATTGAATCAAGAATATGGCAAACTACATTTGTACAAAAAAACGAAAGCCAGCAAAAATGGATAAATATGAGCAACCAATATTGCATCTGAACATGAAAATTGGAGTGCAGTTGGAGGTGCAAATAAAATCAAGCTTTACACTGAAAAAGTCTAGATAGTACTGAGTTTTGCTAAAGTAAATCTGCAAGTAAATGACTTCTAGATGCCACTATAGGTAAAATTTATGGTCCTTAAAATTGATGCCAACTTTAGTGCATTCAATCAGGAAAAATTCATTGCGTTGCATTATGCAGTTTTCTTTATTGTAGTTATTTTAGAAATCATTTTAACAGACCACAACTATTTGTGCTTTTTGAATTTACATTGCTTGTTTTGTTTATAGAAAAGAGAAAAATGCAATCATGCATGAGAAGATGAGCTATAGTAAGTCATCTAGGTAAACAAAATCTGAGAGCAAGATAAATAAGAGAGATAGAGAATGAAAGAACTTGAATATGAGGAGGTAATCATAAAAGACTTTGTAAGAGATAATAAATAAGGTTTTTATAATCAATGTAATTGAAAAATTTAAAATAAAAAGTTACGAGGAAAAGAAAAAGAAGGGTATAAAAACTGCAAGCCAATTTTTCACAATTAACTGTGTTTTGGGGCAAAAAAAAATCTATCAAAGTTATTTCTTAACATTTGAATGCAAAACCTCAATATTCATTAAAACGTGGCACTATAAATTGAGGCATTGCAAAAACTTAGCGTCAATGGTAGTGATATGTACAAATTATAGCAATATGTAAATATTTGAAGAATAAAATTCTTGTGCACAATTTAAGTTAGTTAACAAACCTTATATTTTACTGGAGACTTCCTTATTTTATTGATTGCAAAGATAGAAATCTCAATTTCAATTTTTATTATTATTATGAGCTTATAAGCTAGTAAAGAATCAATGCTCTGACACCACTTTCAACAAAAGAATTCAAAATGAAAAGCGTGTAATCAAATTACTTGCTGAACAGGTTTTGTTCTAGATGACTATTAGTTTGATTCGTAATAAGTAGTTAGCTCATCTGAGTTTTATAATTTTTTATATAAGCCTAAAATAATCTAAAAAACTGGAACTAAACAAGTTGGCCAATGTCAAGTATAAGAAGAATTATTATAAATGTAGTAGACAAGGTGGTAACAAGAAGGGCATAAAAACTATAGAAACATGGTAACATTGCACGAACATAATTTGCATTGCTGAGAGTGAATAAGAAACACACTCAGTAACACAGCAAACAAAGTCTCAA
The DNA here is from genome assembly GCA_032358265.1 of Vaucheria bursata. Taxonomy (NCBI): domain Eukaryota; class Xanthophyceae; order Vaucheriales; family Vaucheriaceae; genus Vaucheria; species Vaucheria bursata. The sequence continues at coordinate 56,828 of JAULBW010012915.1, forward strand.
TACCAATCCATCTGGAGAGTCACAAAATGATGCAGCTAAATCTTGGAATAACTCTTAAAAGAGTAATTCCTTTAAGAACTAGTTGTTGTAAACAGATTAGTTCCTAACATCATCCATATAAAACTTCTAATTTTCAAATCAACATTTCTAAAGAAGTGCTTTTAATCATCTGGAAATTTTATTGTTGTTTTCCTGTAAAAAATTAGTTGAAGGTTTAATTAATATAAGCTTTAAGATTGATGAAGAACTGCATTCAAAAGCAACAGAGTATATCTTTTAAACAAAAATGAAAAAAAATACTTGTCCACAGACAAGTTTCAAACTATTAGCATCAGTTTATGTCGTCGATAGTTTTGTAATATGATAATATACATGGCAGATGTAAATTTTAATTATATTTGGTCATGAAACCTAGACTTGACAGAATATAAACAAGTGGAAAAATTGATATTTTACAATATTGGGCCTCAGTTTGTAAACAGCATTAGAGTAACAGCATCCAACAATGTGGCCAACAATGTGTCCAACAACAGTGAAATTTCAAACTATTGCAAAAAGAATCTTGGACCAGAATTGTTGAGGATATAGCTGCTGCATTCCATTTGATGACATCTTCAGGGTGTAGAGTTGGAGTTAATTTCCGTTGAATATTGGATTTAATGATGAAAAAAATCTGTTCAATAAAGAAATACCAATAAAAATTCCTGGAAAACATTATCCTGTTTGTCTAATTTATCTGTTTATTGTTTTTTGCTAAGGAATCAAATCTATGATGACTCGATGTGCATTGAAGTATTGCAAGAGTATAAATGCAGGAATATTTGCGTCATGTCTTTTTGTGTTTGCTCTTTCATACTAAGTTTTGAAGAAGTTTTAAAAAAAATCGGAGTTTTTTATTTCAATCGTTAATAATCGATATAAGATATTTTTGAATCGGCGGTACAAAAAGGGTTGAAGTTGAACAAATTCTGTTAACTAATCAGTTTCAAAGCATCTGGCCCACGACAGGCATTGATAGAACTGAGAAAACGTTGCTCTGCTAGGTCGAAATGCTATCTGCATCGCGTTCTTTTCATGTCCAGTCCTTATCACGTAGGATTCCGGCATATTCCCGAAGTATAGAATCTTTTTCTTCCATTCAATTCTCAACTGCAACGCCAGTGGACGAGGATCATGAAACGAGGACTAGCACATGGAAGTATTTTGATGAAGTTGATGTGAAAAATAATGGCGTTGCAGTTATTACGATCAACTGTCCAGGAAAAGTGAACACGGTGTCAAATGAAATGAGGGCAGAGGCCGAAGAACTTTGGAAAGCACAGGTTGGATTTTATCCATTTTGCTCTAAAACATTTTAAGGCACAAATCTCTAATGAACTATGATTCCAATAAAATTCAGAAATGAGATGCTTAAATATCGTTTGTTCAGATTCTTTTCTCTAATCTTGAGGCTATTAGTTTTTTACTAATTTTCCTGCTATTATATTACTAGATTGAGCCAAACAGTGCAATTCGTGCAGTTGTATTCACCTCTGGCAAAAAAGACAACTTCATCGCTGGAGCAGATATAAATATGATAAAAACGACGAAGAACAAGGCCGACCTGAAAGCCATATGCATGAATGGACATGCGACCTTTGATCGGATCGCAAAAAAAGGAATTCCTACTATAGCTGCAATCAATGGCAGTTGTCTCGGTGGTGGCTTAGAATGGGCGCTACATTGTGATTACAGAATTGCAAGTACATCCAAGAAAACAATACTAGGGCTTCCTGAAGTAAAGTTAGGGCTTTTGCCCGGTTGGGGAGGCACTCAGCTGTTGCGACCTTTGGTCGGACTTCAGGCTGCCTTAGATATGATGCTGACAGGTAATATGTTTATTAATTCAAATCCATGTATTCTTATTGAACGTGTATTGTATGTTTTTAGAGCTTAACGAAGAAAGATTGTTCAAATTCGTCAATTTCGGTACATGGTTCTTGTGAAACGTGAATAGTTATTTTTTCTTATGCAACAAATGTATTAATTTATTGTGCTTGTTGCACACAAATTTTAAATTGTATCAGTTAAATAGTAGTATAGTTTTCTTTTAGTTTTTCATTTGTAGCTTATATTAATCCGAAAATAAGAGAATTATATTTCATTTTAATGTATGAAGCATAGCTGCTTTGTCCAGTCTGAGATCTCGTGGTTTCAGATGATTTTTTAGTCAGAATCTATTATAGAGAAGAATTGAATTTATCGCTCCTAATTAATAGAGATATGTAATCTTCGCCTAATGCTTAAAAATTGCTTTTTAACAAGCATATGAAATACCGGCATCAAATCATTTTTGTAATTAATATAAAGATGACAGAATTCAATTTATAATTTTTGGATTGACTGTAAAACAAAAAATATCCGTTTTGGTAAATGGATTCTATTTTAATGTCAAGCATATTAAATTTGAAATTTCATGTCTTGACTGTCAGGCAAAAACATCCGTCCTGATAAGGCATTGAAGATGGGATTGGTCAACGAAATTGTTGATCCTGCATCTTTAGAACGTGTAGCAGTTCAAGCTGCTGATGAAATAGCCAGTGGAACTTTAAAGTTGAAGAAAAAATCAAAACCACTAGCATCTCGTCTTATTGAGGATACATCATTAGGACGAAATATGGTATGGAAAAAAGTAACTGAAATGGTTAAGAAAAATACAGGAGGACATTACCCAAGTCCCCCAACAATTGTCGAATGTGTAAAGTACGGTTATACTGCACCCTCGCTCAAGAATGCCCTTGAATATGAGGCTCAGAAGTTTTCTGAAATGGCAAGTACGCCGGAATCGGCTGCCCTTATCGGCCTATTTGATGGCACTACACTTTTGAAGAAAAATCCATTTGGAAAACCAGAAGGGTCAGTCAAAACAATTGCTGTTCTAGGCGCAGGTTTGATGGGTGCAGGAATTGCCCAAGTTAGTGCAGAAAAGGGCTATAAAGTGCTCATGAAAGACCGAGATGTTGCTAGGTAAAGTAGATTTCACTGCTAATAACCTCAATCAAATTTGGAAAGTATTTGTAGAATATTTTAATGCTATGATGCAAGATAGCACGAAAAATGCTTTTCATTCATGTGGCTTCTATGTCATTGCAATGTGGTTTTTGCTGTCAATTATGATACCTTAAAATCTTGCATGAATTATATACTTTTTTAAATCTATTTTTTTTATTTCATGTCGACAAAGAAGTGAGAAGTACATGATAGATATTTGCTATATGAATCATAGCATTGTCTATTTTTATTTTTTTCAGTACTGGAAAAGGTTTGAAATATATAAAAGATAACCTAAACGGAAAATTGGTCAAACGCCGCACTACAAAGTTTGATGCAGACTTAACTATGAGTCATGTTGTCTCTCTTTCGGATGATAATGATTTGTGGAAACGATCGTTTCGAGATGTAGATTTGGTTATTGAAGCTGTACCGGAAAATCTTCAATTGAAGCATAAAGTAATCCAACAGGCTGAAGAGGTATGTTAAACTTTACAGAAAATTTGTAATTATTTTGGAGAAAAATAAAATATGCAACTTATTTCGAAGTCCAGATGTCAAAATGGAGATTCTATGCAAATATCATAAAATCACTTTTTTCATTTATATTGCTACTAATTGAAGTTATTTATAATTTTTTTCGAGAATTTTCCTGTCCAATTTTTTATTCATTGAAATATCATATAATAAGTTTTTCGTAACAGCATATTAAATTTTTAAAGTATTTTTTTAATATTTTTGTTGAGAATAAATATATATATATATATATATCTGTGGTGCATACTAAAGCAGACAAATATTATCGCATACATTATTCCAGTGAACTAGGCATTACTGAATATTTAGTTACAAAATATGTTTGCTGAACATTTCTCATGTTTAACTCTTACATTCTGATATGCTTTTTAGCATCCTTCTACCTCTGATCCTGCACTATTGTAAATAACCTATCTTAAACTATTATTCTCCATTTAGTTCCGACTAAGATGACTTTTTTATGTCTTCTTCAAATAAATTCTTTCAATACATACTGAAAGCTCAATCCCGATCCTCTTAATTCAGAGAGATTTTACTGCATATTTCATATATTATGTGTTTAGATTGAATTCATATGCATGTCAGAGTTGGGTAATACACAACTTTGAAAAAGCAGCCTAACAGCGTTCTAGTGGCTGTAACTTGCATATCTTGTAAAAAGACAAAAAAATCTCTTCAAAAAGCATTTATGAGACCGTTTAATGTGCATATTTTGGGGCATTGTTACATTAAACCCACCTAATCGTCAAAGATTTCACTTTATGATTATTTATACAACTTGTTGACTATGCATGTATTGTATGGAAGTTTTTGTTGAAGCACAATGATAGAAATTGTTCTTAGAATATTACTCTCCCTCTTCTCTGAGCTTTCTATCTATAAGATATGCATTGCATAAGAAATTTAAGCATTACAAGAGTAAAACTCAAAGTTATTGACAGGGGCAGTTTTGGGCATGAAATGGGAAAGCATTGTATAAGTTTTCATTGATCATTTATTTTTCCTTATTATCAACATAACCTAAAAATTAAAAAGTTTGTACCTTGTAAAGGAAAAAAATTACCGGTCGTTTTCAGCTTCGCGTCCGGCGATATTTGATAGAAGTGAAAATAAATTTTTCTGCCTGAGAGGAACTCAACAATAAATAATATAAAATATTAAAATCTTCATACTTTTGTGTGTTTATATCAGTTTCTTCCTGAGCACTGTGTTTTTGCTACAAATACTAGTGCACTGCCAATTGCTGATATTGCATCGGTGTCAAGACGCCCAGAAAATGTAATTGGTATGCATTACTTTAGTCCTGTTCCTATGATGCCGCTCTTGGAGATAATCCCACACAGTGGTACATCTCGTGAGGCTTCTGCAAAAGCTGTAGAGGTAAGTTGAAACTGTGATTGCATTGAAGTATAATATTTTAATCTTTTTTTACTAAATAACTGAAATTACTTTTGGACTGCATTTATATGAACAATTACACATAGTAGACTATACAAATACATTGGTAACTATATCATTCCTGTTAGTTTTGACTCATTTTGCAGTTAAGAATAATTTAATTCCAACTTTCAAATGCAGTTTTTTACATTATAGAATGCACTTTTTCCAAATCTGTACGTCTCAGATTACAAGATGTACAATAAAATCTTATGCTGAAAACAAAAAGATTCAAAAATATTTTGTAATTATCAAGAATATTTAGATTTAGCATGAATATTTGTATGAAAAGTTCTTAAACCGATACACTGGAGTACTGACTTTGCATTTCGACCATACTTCCTTACATAATATTATATGCATTGAAATTAAGATTCTTTTATTTAAAATTTCAAATGCACACCAAATCCAAACCTTATTGATTTTTTGAAAAATTTAGCATGATTATTAAAACAATTAACTTGTTTGTCTTCTTTTTTTGTAGTGCTTATACATGCATTCTTTTGCATAAGTGCACTTTCAAGCTGAAATTCGATAATGGGGAATAAAGATTCCGAGTTAAAAGCCCTATTTTTATTGTGATAAAATGACTTTTTCAGGTGGGGAGCAAACAGGGTAAAACGGCCATAGTGGTTAAAGATGTACCAGGTTTTTACGTAAATAGGTGCTTAGGACCATTTTTGGTGGAAACGTGTGCTCTGGTTGAGGCTGGAGTTGGTCTTGAGGAGTTAGATAAAGCAATTAAAAGTTTTGGTTTGCCTGTTGGACCGCTGACTTTAGCTGATGAGGTTAAAAATAAAAATTAGAGAACATTCAGTTTTAAAAAAATTGAAAAATAAAGTGTTACAAAAAGCTGCAAAATTTTTTTGTAGGCAAAAATGCCTTAAACTATAATTCAATAAAATATAAAATACACGAGAATAACTAAACCTTTCATATTTTAAAAATTAAATGCCAGTATTCAAGCTTTTTTAGAATTATTTTATTAAAAATTCTTTTTTATTTTGAAGGCACTTATTTAGTTTTTTTGTAAAGCCTACAAGTTCTCTCCTAATTCATGTTTTTTGTAACTTAAACCTACCATATATGCTTTACAATGTGCTTTTTGGTATATTGAGTTATTATGAGATTTGAATCATACACATACATATAAATTTTCCCATCATATTTTTGTGACTTAAACCAAAAATATAAGTTTTACAGTGCCTTTTTAGGTGTATTGAATCATTACGAGATCCAAGCTGTATTTATAGACAGTGAATATTCTATTCCTCAATGTGTACTATTTGATAGCTTACCATTCCATTGGTCTCCCTTCACTAATGTTTATTGAATTTCCTCACTCAATATATTCGATTCAATGATTATTTCGGTGTTACTGAGGTACTTTTTTCGACTCTTAACATTTTTGTTCCTTTTTTAAAGGTTGGGTTGGATGTAGCTCATCACGTACAGGCGTTTTTATCAAAAGCTGACATGGGTAATCGTATGGGTGGTAGCAGCGCTGCTGTTATGGAAGATATGGTGAAAAAAGGCATGTTAGGCCGCAAGGCAGGCAAAGGGTTTTTCATCTACGAAGGGAAAAAGGGAAAGAAAATCAACCCTGAGGCTATTTCTATGGCCAAAGCAATGACGAACAAGGTATGAACAAAAAAATCAGTTGCCCTTCAGAAAATTTTTTTAGAGACTAAAGTTCTTTTTTGGATAAAGAAGTAAAAAGAAAATGTAGTGAGCTTTGAACAGAACAAACTGGTTGAGACTGCCTAATTAATTTTTAATATCCAGAATTTGTTAGTAAAAATTCATTTAACCTGGATTCATTACATCCGACGATTACAGTACTGCATAAATAAACCTCAGCCATTTTTTAGTTTGAGAATTATTTTCTTTTTCATTTTGTTGGATTGATACTATTACGATTAAGGAAAATTATTTCGAACTTAAACTCCAAGTATCATTAAAAAAACAGAGAGAAACAGAATAATTTGTCTTTCTCTTAGAATATGAGCTTATAAATATTTTTCATTTATAGGATTTAAAACTGGAAACTACTGAGATACAAAATCGAGCTATATCTCGATTTGTAAATGAAGCTGTGATGTGTCTACAAGATGAAATCATTTCTTCTCCTGTTCATGGGGACATTGGAGCCGTGTTTGGAATGGGTTTCCCCCCCTTCCTAGGAGGTCCATTTCGTATGTTAGACCACTATGGCATTGACAAGTACTGTGCAATGATGCAGAAATTTGCTGATAAATATGGTGCTCAATTTGAGCCTTGTCAGTTAATGCGCGATATGGCCGCTTCAAAGAAAAAATTTCACTCTTAGAAGTTCATTCGAATTTTCATATGCATACATACGTAGTGAAAAAGGTATTGGTTTTTGGGGAAGTTTTGAATCACTCATGGTATTTTGAATTTGCGCTGAACAGAAAGATATGATTTTGGTATTTCGTACATTGCATTTGTTGTTTTCATTTACATACAAAATTAATTGAAAAAAGTGACTAATTTTAAACGGTGTAAAATACGTGTAACGAATCATCTTTAGGAAACTTATTTGTTCATGTTACTGTCGCATTTGTGATAAAATAGCTGAGATCTTTGAGCTGATGACATCTGCACTCTTATTTACGCAATTCTTGATTCCTACAGGATTAAGAAAAAGTATCTTTTAGTCAATAAAATGGACATTAAATTAGTGTTGGCCTCATTTCATAAAGGTTTACGATTCAAACATGATGGAGTGCCAATCTGTTGGCTTAATGGCATTGGGTAGAGTTCAAAAGATATTGTGCTTATCACATGGAATTGCGCTACATCGATGTGTAAGGACATTTATGCCTGGGATGTGCACAATAAATCTCCAATATAAATCGGTTTTATATAAAAATAATTTAAAATTTTATTTTTCTGGAAAAAATTAGAAATGGACCTTTGGATAGTTTTTAATATGAAATTTCGTGGTGCCACATCTCAGCACCCCAAAAAATGGATACTTTTTACCATTGAGATACAAGAGTAAAGATAAAACAGTCTGAAATTCTACTTGCAAGGTTGTTGAAGTCAATACCTAAATTTTGACCATTCGGATAAATGTGTAATTTGAGTTTGATATCGTATTTTGGTCGTCAAAATGTTTGATATTAAGCTCTTTCGGATGAAGAAATACTTGAAAAAAGACCATTTTGTTTCCATTTAATTTGGAACGGATACATTCATACTACATGTATCACCACATATGAAGTAATGCACACATAACCGAGTCTTACAATCAAATGTTAAACATATTCATCTAACATAGTTGCTCACACATAATAATGCATGGAAATATTACTCCGCTAACTTGCTGATAACAAAAGCATTTCTAGTCAGTATAGATTGTTTTTAGGATTTTTCCTTATTACTAGAAAAGTTAAGTGTCTTTTTCAAAGGCATTGATATCTTTCATTGACTAAATGATTTTTCTCATGTATGCTACATTTATATAACATAGTACTGTTGAAAACTGTTAAGTAAATACCATCAAAAACATATGCAGCTTGAATCAATAGTTTTTCATACACGTACTATGTCTAGAGCCATAAATATATATATGCACTCATATCCATTGGTGTTAATGCTCTATAATGGGCTAGAATGAATTAGTATTGATAAAACTGATTTGTGCCAATTCAATTCTTGGCTCTATTGATCTTTGGATCATTTTCACCTTATCTGAGTATAATCATTAAATTAAGAATGTTGCTGACACAATTGTTTTCCTGGGAAAATATTGCTACGTTGCAAACACTTTTTTCCTCCTTAAAATTTGGGGTTGATTTCTTTGTAGCGCTAATATCACTACATTATTACTAGTGTGAGGCATAAGAGTATTACAAACACAATATGGAAATGAGTGTAAATTAATGGTAAGCCACGATGACTCTTACTTATGTTTGATAAGATGACCTTAGCTGTCTGCACAAATATTGTACCATTATATAAGAGAACCACTTTGCGTCCAGATGTACAATTACCACCAAACTAAGTTGTTCACTTGTTGGACATCATTTGAAATATTCAGCGGTGAAAATTCAACCAATCAAAAATATTTTTAGTTATTTTAACCAATTATCTGAAAGCACATGTAGTTGTAATTGAAACTTAAACTTGAGAACGTTACTTTGACTAATTGTTTAAGTAAATATGGTTTGGATATACCACGAAAAGCAGGAAGGTCATCTTTGTGGGCAACATTGCTTGAATAATCTAGTTCAATCGTGCATATTTTCTGCGGTTGATCTAGCTGAAATCGCGCAGGAATTTGATGCCCGAGAAAAGCAAATTATGCTCGCTGATGGTATAATCACTTCGGATACAATAAAATTTTTTCAAGAAGAGTCTGGGAATGTCGATGAATCCGGAAATTTTTCCATTCAGGTTTCGTGACCCCATTGTTCATTATAGATTCTAATCTGTAGTATTACATGCCGCGAATAACTTGCATTTATCATAATGATTGTGAATAATGGATGAATATTCTAATATGTATCTCACAAAAAAACAGGTTTCAACAATAAAATTGGTTTGCGTGAAAACCACATATCTTGAAAGAAATCGCAGTTTTTAAAATGAAACGAATAAAAAATTATTAAAAAACGAAAAAAAAACTCGAAATCGGTTCTGAATATTGTTATTCAAAATAATTTAACTATATACTATTATGACAGTGTGTCATTTCTAAGTTTATTTATTTCTACCTTACCTTGTATTCCTCATTCTTATTTGAACTTGAATGAATCTATAGCTTCTGTTCTGTGCTATGGCAAAATTATAAGTTATGAATTTGTATATTTTTTTGATTAGCACAATATCTATTACTAATGTAATTCTTTTAGTGAATAGTCGCATATTGACCTTTCACGGTTTGAAAGTTTTCTGCCCCGCCATATAACTAACACAATCTACCTAGCCTATGCAAAGAGTTCATTTAACTTATTTTGTAATAAGCAAAAAAGTATCCAACAAACAATACTTTGCTCCTTATGCTTTTTGCTTGTGATGCTTCATTTTTTCACATAAGTTAAAAAGTCAATCTAAGTAAAATATTTTGCTACTTTTACATGCTTTTTTATCTTACAAATTAATGAAATGACTCTTTCGTATTCCTTATAACTTGAAAATATACTTTAAAAATTTCAAGAGATTATATTTTTTGCCTCTGATACTATATAGTAGATGCAATACTAGGAGCATATCATTGAATAATTTGCTCAACTTGGTGGATATTAATTAGGTTGAAAAAATTCATTAAATTTCAGATAAATGATTTCCTTGTAATGAATTTTTGTTTATAGCTTATGCGCAAAACCTATATTGCACCAAGCTCAGTGTTAGATTTTCAGATGTAACAATTGACTTGAAAATCCTGACAGATTCGTTGCATCTGATTTTTTCTGTATATGAATTTCAAATGCAAATTTTCTTGCATAAATTTTTCATATCTCATTAGGTTTTGAGTGAAGCCTTAAATCGAACATTTGGGCTTAAACTCGTTTCTGTAAATAGCAATTCCATATCCCAGGAAGTGCAATTAAAGGGCTATAATGAAGAAGAAGGATTTGTTTGCAACCGCCAATCCCATTGGTTTTCGATTCGGAAAGTAAATGGAAAATTTTGGAATGTGAACAGCACGCTAGAACAACCGGAAATAATCACGCCTTACGCTCTGGAAGCCAATCTGCATCAAGTATATAAACGATTTTCCTTGTGCATATCCGAATATACAGCGAATTAAAAATATTGCAATGTGCTAATCACTGTAACGAATATATTGGTTTATACATGATTAAATTAGAGTAAAGTAGATATACTTTATCTATTTGGTAGTAATGTAACGGGATATATCTATTAAAGAGATTTTTTTCAGAAATCATTCTTTACAAAAAGCTAAGCCATAGTTCTTACTCTTTTTATTTGACCTTTTGGCGAGTACTCCATATCGAAGTAGTTCCTCCTATTATTGAATTATTTGACGGCCTCATTAGCTTCGAAGGATGCCGTTATTAGATGAATTTTTTATACGATGGACATCAACATGTATGCTTATTGCTTTAAATCTTCCACTAGTTTTTTTTGTATGTTTTGCTTTACAACAAACTTCAAATGAAATGAGTGCGCTTTTAGCCAATTATCCCCTATAACAAATCAACAAAAAAGTCATACTGAACTAAGTTCAGCATTAGATTTTTGAATATATCAAGTTAATCTGGTGGTCCCGAAAAATTCTTATATGCACCTATGATTGAATATAATCTCGATAGTAATACATTATATTCAATGCAAATTGTAAAATATATATTTTTTCATTTTTGAAATGTAATTTTTATAATATTTTTTTAGTTACGACTTGATGGTTACAGCGTATTCGTTGTCCGAGGGGGGTCTCTACCGATTTCACCACAAATCGGGCCTGAATCGGGAGGTCTGTATTCCGATTGGTACATCGAATCCGATCTTTTGAATCCCTCTTTTCAAGCACAACACAGCAAACAGCATGCGGGTAAAAACTCAAAGGATATTTGGGGTATAGCAGGTCCTGGCCAACGGTTAGATGGTAAAGTAGGACCAAACATTCAATCATTAGAGACCCAGGAAGAGACGCAATTAGCGGAAGCAATTGCTTTATCCCTTGCTGGAGAAGAAAGTAAGCTGGGTATAATTTTTAGAACTTTTTAGGTTATTAGTTTCTATGGGTAAATCAAATTAAATAATTTAACTTGACCTGACCTACTGTAAAAATTAAATTGAATCGTGAATTCTAATCTATAAAAATCTGATTTGGATCGTTCTTAGATATACTGTAGTGTAACTTGAACTGTACTACTATTTGAAATTTAATGTGAAATGTTCAATACGAATCGAGGCATACATTATATCCACTATTCATGACTTGATCTGTACGCATTTCAATGAATTGTTGATTGAACTGTATTTAAAATTATTGCACATTTTCCTTCTATTTATGAAATTACATTATATAAAATTTCTTGGAATATAATGGAACCACGGTAAACAGTATATTACGCACGGACATAGAGTTAGTTAAGGATATATCAAATCTCTCAGAACCATCGAATTTAATTCTTTTTATCCGAATATCGGATGCTGAACTGAAGTTTATGGCATGTACAAATTGCTTTTAATTCTGAATCTTTTAGGAATAAAAGAGGTAGACTTTGGAATTCTTATTGATGAGCCAATGGCGGATGAAAAAGATGCAGTTAAAATTCAGGTGATATATTTTGTAACTTTTCAATGGCTAAATTTAAGTTAAATTACCCTTTTACTTTAATTTTTAACCAAAATTATTTAAAACCTAAAGAAATAGTTATTTAATTGAATCTTTATTTATGAATTTTGGCAATAATTGGGCAAATTCAGTACTCTCAGGACTGATATATCAAGCCCAAACGAGTAAAATCGATGTATCTAATTGGATATAAAATTGATAGGCAGCATTGAAATTAGACCATATGTGCCTTTCGAAAATTTCCAAATTCGCATTTTTATTCGACTTAATGCGTTGGTTTTTACATCACAAAAGCAGCCCAAAAATAATTCTTTTGTGTAATACTGTTTCTGTATGTCTGGTTTTATCTAATCAAAGACTAGAATACCTTACTGTGCTTTGGTCATTTCTGCAGTCATTAGTGCTTGAAGCTTATTCTAGCACTACCAGTTTTGAAATTAAGCGATGTTGTCCTGCCACCTCATCAGTGCCCCAAAAATTGTAGGCTATTCACGATTTTCCTCCTCTCTGCAATTATAACGTAAATGCAAATTCTAATTCAAAAGGCTTGCAGCATAAGAAATTTATTTAATAGTAAAATATTCATTTCTAGTGGAATTTTTAGAATAGCAAAGCTTTCACTTCATGAAGCAAAAATGTTTCAGTAAAAATAACTCTGTTCTTTTTGTTCAAAATGATAATGCAAAGTATTTCAAGCACTTATTATTTGGGTGGAACCTTTCTTTTTTCTTTTATTCTGAAAAGAAAAAAGAAAGATTTAAAGTATTTTCAGATAAATTTCTTTTTCTATCATTCTTCAGAAAAAACTTATTGCTTCGAAAATTTTTCAAAATTAGTAGAATAGTTAAGTACACAATGACCTCTTCATTCACAATTGTTAAAAAATAATAAATCATTTACTTTTCCAAAAATAGGTAAAATTTCCAACAAAAAAGGTAGTAAGGCGATTTCACAAAGGCTGTTCAGCTTTACAGCTCTGGAGTTTTGTTGCAAACGAGTTAAGCCAGGATAAGTCGCCTACACAATTATTTGATTTGATTGGTCCACTTGGAGCACTGTTGAGTCCTTCAGAAATATTTCTACGTAATGGTACAATTGATTCTGAAAATTTTGGCAGTTCATCACTAACTGTTCGTTTGAAGTAGTAATAGTTTAGATAGCATATTTGTACTGAGTGGGGGGGATGGATAAAGCAGAATGATATTTAGGCTATATGCTCGTATATTGTAGCTTATTTACAGTGATCCACATGGTTTTTGGCGTGTTCACCGCATATAGCATACTACATATATACATATATACATACATATTTACTACTTATTGTAATGAACACACACTGCAAATATATGAAGACCATCAAAGTTAATGGTCTAAAATGTAGTCTGTTAAAGCAGTAAGTATCAATGCAAATTTTTCTTGTAAAAGGTACCATAAGTCAAGTATGGAAAGTCTAAGACAGGTACAAATAGCAAAAACCAAGTTCACTTCAGAATACATAAAATCGATATTCCGAAGCATCACTTTTACTTTTTTGCTTTAGTGTTGATAATACTTTAAAGAAAGTTTTAATTGTTTTTGCAAAGAAATGCATGCCATCCTAATTTTGGAAATGTTCAATGCAACAAAATGTGCTCATGCCAAATGCATGTGCATAGGTGATTTTTCGTCTTTTCCATGTGAACAATTTTAGCCTTTGAATATGTGTTAGGGGTCTTTTGATCATTGATCACCTACAAAATTACAAGTACAAATGAACAAAATCTCGTTATTGTGAGGGCAACAAAAAATAAAAATTGCTTAAATTAGTTTACAAAGTTTATTCTTCTAGCATAATGCTAACTCATATACATATCGTGTTAGAACTTTGGTATGTATTGATTCATTGTATGCTATCAGTGGTGCGTTTCATCCAGTGCTGTTTTTACATCTATTTTGGTGAAAAATTTCTGATAGCGCATTATTGAAGGCCTATGAATTCACAATAATTGTTAATTTAATTTATTTTTTGAAATTACACTTGCACATATAAAACTAGAATCCTCATTCGAGGGTATTCTGCTGGAGATGTTTCAGCCCTTGTCTTTCAATATATAAATGAAGACAAGAAAGTTTTGAACCATGCTGGTGCACATGAAACCTCCAGAAACGAGCCAATTTAAATAAATATCAAGTATGCTATTCAAAGTATTACATGTTCAAATATCATACCAAACCATTAATATGCTAAGGCTCTATACAATGTATTGAAAGCAATTATCTTTGCAAAACACAAAATATTGTTACTAGCATTAATGATACCAACTCAATAAAACTGAACCTTTCAAAAAGGAAAAGAAAAAACTATTCATTAGGAAGCAGTAATATGGACTGGAATTTTAAAATTACTATCTGTAAGCTTATATGTCATTTGATACCAATCAATTGTACGATGACCCATTTTGACTCTCACAATAGAGCATTATTCCTCTCAGAATGTACATTTTTTATCTACCACTAAGTCTCTGAAAAAACATTGCAATTTTGCTCTATACATTGTTTGTCCAAGTCAAACAAAGTAATAAGAAATCTGACCAAAGGTAATGAAAAAATAGTTTAACATGATTCTCAAGTAAAGACTTTTTTTGTTGCTCATTAAGTGATAGATCATTGTAAGAATGATGTTAACATTTTTGGAACAAATTATTTTTAATATATCAAACAGTTGTAAACATATTGCCAAAGTCTGCTTTTTGTCTTTACAAAAAGTATTGCAGAAAAATTATGCAGTTGAAGAGACATAGAGCTCAACATTTGATTTCTAAGTTTGATATGTAATTTTTTTCATCTCAAAAGTTGATAAAAAAATATATTAGAAATTCTTCTTGATAATTGGTCAAATAATTATACCATCAAAAATTTAGTGTCAAGTTCAACTTTAAGGCTGAACCTCAACTTATACTTTGCATGATTTTCTTTATATCTTGTCAGTTGTTCAAATGCCCAACCACAGGTTCAAAGATTTTAAACAGACGGGTGTTGCTCACTACTAGGATGTGCCACACAACCAATTAGAAACATCAACAGTGATGGGCTGCAATAACAAAACACTCAACCAATGGATTGAAAGGAACCAGGAGATGGACAACCTCTAGTGGCAGAATAAGGAAGCTGTATCATTAAAAACTACAGAGGAACAGGTGAGCTATGCAGTACAGTACCTTCAAGGGTACCAAACCATGTCCATGAATGTGCTTCATGCCATAATACCAGGGCAATTTCTAGTTTTCAATATGGCACTACAGCACCTAGAACAAGTGAATTGAGATAAGACTTTTATGGCCAAATAATTACTCATCTCACTAACCAAACCGTATACATAGATAATACATCACTGACACCATTCATTTACAGGGTTTACAGCAGGTGCGATTTGAGAGACAAATGCATAGAAAAGACTGAAAGTAACATGGTGTTACCAAACACTCATTTATTGCTACTATTGCAAACGCCCGAATTGTCAATTGAAAGCTGCTTGATAAGGGTACCATGAACTAGGTGTTTGTAAAATTTGGTACAGAACTCATTCAAACACATTGCTTCTGAGGGTATCTGTTATATTTAACAGTGCAGGAGTTTACATGGAACCCCCAATCAGGAATCTTATCACCAAAAGCAGGAACGCTTACCTGTACTCTGTATCGTACCATCCGCAGACAAATATGATTGAGAATTCGATCAATTAAAGCACTATATGGCAACAACAATTGTCAGGCATCTAAATGGTATTTGATTGGATATCTGGCTCACAATACAAAACAAGATATGCCTTTTGCATCATGCCAATTACTACAAGTATGCATATTGCAGGGGTGACTGATTTGCAAGAGAGTACATCTACATGCAGAAAGACCCCAAGTAGCTACAAGCCTAATTCAAGGTAGACAGACAAAAAAAAACTCAAGAAGAGGCACAAACAAAATATTGTGGTGTAGTAAATGATAATCACAAAAGATTTGCAGTATCTAGCAGTACAAGGACAGATCTAAAAAGGGTTCTTGATATTCTTGCCTGAATAAACAGAAGACCACCATTCTCTACAAGTTCAGTCACAGCATCAAGAAGAAAGATGTGCTGATGGCTCTGTGTCAGGAATGTAAAATACAACATAAACACAAGGAATTTGTGACAGAATACGTATATTATTACATCCTAAATTGTGTTGGTAGAAGTGAGATAACTTCATCAACACAATAAAATATCACTTACTGAAACTTATTCTCATAGACTAAACTGAAACTCCAACATGGTATCAGAAGAAATGTACCGCAGCTACAAAATAGAATTAACTCCCTTAGGGGTTAATTCCTGACACTCTGCTGCCAGTTGCACAAGCGGTTTGATGCCAAAACTATCCCTAGTATGCGTAATTCCAAAACAATACAGTGGCTGTACTAGAAATAGGTAAAGCACATGCTGTGGCCAAAATTTTCAAACAAAAACCAAGACTATCATCTGAAGTTGGACAGCAGAAAAATTTGGACGGTGATATTTATTTGAAGAGAAAAATGGTTCTCAATGACAAAAAAGAATATAACGTGAGGTCAAGTGACCATCAGTTTATATATCCCAAAGTGTTGGTTGGACCAAACCCCCACTTTCAATGCACCAAGACTAGCCTTGTAAGTGTGATGAAAGTCCCATGGCCATAGAAATGCTTATCAGTGTGACACTCTTAACCAACAGGATCATGATTTATATGCTACAGCTACTCAAGCTACACTTCATCCATTACCATGACAGTAGCCAGCTAATCCCTGTGATCAACAGGCTGTTCATTGCATTGGCAATTAACATACTGTGCAATGCTTTAAAGTCTAAAAGGCCCACTACAAACAAGTCTCAGGCAGTCAAGGCATCTACCATGGCCTTTTATACACAGCCCTACCTACCCACAATGTTTAATATACTGGACTATAGACACTTGATTATAATATTTGACTATATGGCCATCAACATAATAAAAATGTACAAGAACAATATCAGACACTTCCATAAATATATAGAGAAGATTATGAACATGTCACTCCAAAAACAAGAATGGATTGAGGCCATCAACACTAGGGGGATATATGATAGAGCAAAAGTAAGAGTTTGCCAACACCCTTGTCTGTGGGCTAAAGATAAAAAAAAATCCTGAGCATGAACAACCCCAAGACATTGGACACAATATCATGCCTGAATAAATGTTGAGTGTGTGCAAATGATGCAACAGTGCATTCTGCATGAGAAGGACATCTACTACAACATTGAATATCACTCTCAGGAGTATCATTCTTGCATAGTCTACAGGATGAAAATCTACAAAGTAGGAAGCACGCTATCAGTAACATCTTCCTACACAGGAGCTAGCTCATCTCAACATTTTGTTACCTTGATACCACTTCTTTGACGTATCTTTTTTTAAGCAATCAAAATTGTAAGTGAACTAGCAAAACACTGGGCAGCAATTTCAAGAAGCACTCTGACATGTGGGGAGCTATTCTTAGATAGACAAAAAATGCTTACACCAGATCAAGGACAGCTACAACTTCACGTTTCATGATACGATTAAGACAGATGACATGGACTGTGTCAAGAATGCTCAGGAATAGGGTTCAAAGTAATCAGGAGCAGCTGTTAGGAGTTAACCGGATAATGCTTAATCCTATATTTATGTTAGTTGCATCATTGTTTCTGATCTCAGTTTAAGAATTCTCACTGCTGAGATCATGTTCTCACTTTAGCCAATGGAATAGTACCACAGCGCATTACTACTGGTCCATCATATAATTTAATGCTTGTCTGTCTTGCTTTGCTAGAGTTTATATCTAGCAATGCAGTAATTCATACTGCATGATTTATGTCTAAATGTCTGTTTGTATTACAGAAACGTTCAAGATTCAGAGTAAAACCCAAGTAAACGAGAAACAATGACCAAAATACAACAATATATTAGGTACGGAACTCTTTGGAAGTCTAAGAGCACAATAGATATATCAAGAGATAAATAAAAGAGTGAGCAAATTGAAGTAGCTCCTTGATTTGGAACAACCAAAGTACAAAAAAACTAATTTACATATAGAATAAAAACTGCCCAATAAGAATGGCCAAGCTGCACATGCAAAATATGCACGTATGCAGCAATTATTAATACAGTCCTAACAAGCTGCAGCATCAAATGATATGGAATGATAAGGCAAGGCAAGATTGTGATGACTCGCAAAGCTAAGAAGGGTAGAGGAGAGCAGTGCATTGATAAGCCAACAGTATGAGCATGCTCAGATTTCCACCAAAAAGCTGTGGGAATAAAAGCAAATTCAGGAGACTTCATTAAATGTGTAGACACCAACAAGTTTGATCAAACCAATTTCTGGCACACCTAGGGCATAAAGCACAAGAAGTCAAAATTAAGAAAGACTGCAATCTTCTGCAGGAGTATACAAGAGGAAAGGTGGACAAATGCTGCATAACTAACTAGAACGTGGATATGAGCATGCACAACAAAAAAACTCTCTCATTCGAGTCTTTTAAAGAGTAAATTAAGTAGAAGAACCTTATGAACAGCTGCCATTCTACAGCAATTTCTTGTTCTAAAAATTGAAGTTGGGGGAGCTGCTGCAGGAGACAGAATACCCAAGCGCGCATGCTAAGGAGGTTTGAGAGCAGTCGAAAAGCCAGAAAAAGTGGTGATAAACATAGGAAATTAGAGTAGAAGCAGTATTGCAAATTCAAAGTACTGGTGAAAGAGAAGGGCTTTCACACATTGTTTTGTATGGTAACATGCAAGGTGCATTTAGTAAATGAGTTTTACACCTGCTCCAAGTGTCTTGCTTATATGAGTGAGTAGGGTTTGTGCACCACCTTCATAAAGTGTGAAGATGCAAAGCTGTATAGGAAGGGTATATGCACCATGGTCTCCTAAAGTGTAAGACTTGCCTGAAGGTATAGAACCCATGGTACAAATGCTTCAAGTAGCATTTGGAAGATAGCAAACAGGACCATATTCGGTTTGACCATGTCAGTATATTTTCAGAAAGCTCCAAGCACATCCAGCTCTGCTATGTTGGCAGTTTCAAACCCATGACTTATAAAGGTTGGAACCCTTTACTGTTGCAGATGTACTATATTCAACTTTGAAGTTGATGTTTTAAATCTTCAACAGTGTTAACAGAAGTTTTCAATAGAGTTAAAAGTACTTTTTGAACTATTTGTTTCCACAAGCATGATTCATTGCAATATCGTAATCATTAAGCTGGATATTTATGCTGGAATGTATGATAATTTCAACTGTTGTTGGAATGGACTTTACTTCTACAGGCATTAATTTATTGATGAATTAATGCTAAGTTGAAAAATCAGGTTGAACTTAGATATAGTTGAATTAAGCTCTATTGACAATGTTAGAGTAGACAAACCTTTCAGGAACATTAAAAAATGCCAAAATACATGCATACTAAGCATTTCTACCTTTCCAAAAAACCATACAAAAAAACATTATTGTGAATGAATCATAGTACGCATAATTGATATTCTACAGTCACAAATTCACAAAAGAGAATGAATTAAAAAAAATATTGTATTATTTGGAATAATAACTTCTTGCCCATCCATCATAGAGTTCCTTGAAGAAGAACATTAAAACAGTATGACCTCCAGATCTAACGAAATAGGGAGTAAATCCCTTCCAAAGACTTAAAACGCCTTCTTCTTTTACAATAGTCCCGATTGTCTGAACCAATCCGCTATATTTTAACTTCGAACCGGCTTCAGCTTTAACCTGACCTATACATGATACATATAAAATGACATTCCACATGAACCAGAATTTGTAACAGAATACCCTTGCAGACCAATCAGATAATCGTAAAAAATAAGTCATTCAATTACAAAATAATAGTCATCGAAAAATGCAACATTGTTTTATTCAAATTTAGAAATGGCTTCATTGAACAAGCTCGGTTTTGTGAGGAATGATAAGATAAAGCAAAAAAATGCTCTGTTGTAAGATAAATCTATCATTAGGCAAGATTGACACAAGCAGAACCCTCAGTTTGATTCATCAAATAAAAATGGATAATTTCAGAACAAGTCACATTTTTTATTTGTTGGGACTGTTTCAATGTAAAATATACTGAAACGATGCAGAAAAGTGTAAAGACAACATTGATCCATACATTAGTATTGCTTTAGTTCAATTTATTATTCAATAATGTCAACTTACTGACTCGATCAAAGAAATACTCTTAATTATTAACAACCACATTAAAATTAGACTGAATGCTTTATTCTGACGCAATTAATTTCTCACTGTCTTTTACGTATTTATGATTTAAAATGATCTAAATCAATCAAATTAGCAAGTTTCCTGGGCCACTAAAATTGAATTTCTTATTTTAGCTTGTTGGGCTGAATATATGAAGGTAGCCATAAAAAATCTTGAGTGATTAACAAAATATGCCTTATTGCCTGTCATTTTTGCTTAAAGAGTCACAAATTGCCAAAATTTTTCTCCTTGAGTTCATTTTTGTATGCATTTCTGCTCAAATTATCAATTACTCATCCAGTATTAAGTCATAACAAAGGTGACACTTGAAGTTTCTTCTCGAAGCAATTCAAACGTTCTTTCAGCACCACTAAATGTAACGAACCCTAAACGGCTGCATTGCATATGACTGAAAATAATGTACAAATCAACAAATATCAACTAGCAATAAATTAGTCATAAACATTGCAACCATCCAGGGTCATTGGATACATGTAGCTCTACTGTGAAATTTTTGCAATTCATTTACAGGCTTTAAAATGAATGTCCTTGAGAAAATACTTCAAAACGTAAAATTTTGGTAGTACCTTGCATTCTAGTTTTGGCAGTATCAAATGGAAGACTGGCATAACTATATACGACTGCTGCAGTCAGTGCACTCATCGTCTGAGTTAGCGAATTATCTCCTAGAGTAGGAATCAGCATACTCTTTACTTGATCGTAGGTCCCCAGTTGAGTTGCGCTGACTATCATAGCTCTGGCAACTGCAATACATGCATAAACACTTACACAGAGTAAGATATTTTAGCAAAGACCTTTGATCACTCCTTTGTAAAGGAAAGTCAATAAATAAACACATATTTCATTTATTACTTTTGCTAAATAACTAAAATATAATTTGCTAAAAATTGCAATAGTTGCACAAAATTGGATTTTTTTGCTTATCATTAAAATTACTTTTTATTGCAAAAAATGAAGTTACGAAAAGAAGCTAAAGAATTGTATGCTTTGGATGTCAATCTTTTGAAACGTTTCAGAGCCTTTAGAAGACGACATTTATTAAATTTAAATCAATTAGAAATTAATCTGAAACATGATCTTGAAACAAAATTGAACTCAATATGAGCTGAAAAGTCGTCGAAAAATGTTTTTGTCCTTTCATAGCCATTCCAAATTTTCTACTTTCAGTGACGTATCGATAGGTATGAAAATCCTCTTTTTAAATACGTCTTTCAGCACTTTTCTTACATTTTGCAAGGATATACTTAAAAGTCAATACATATACAAAAAATTTTGAACCTAGTAAAATCCAATTTAATCCTGAAGATTTAAAATTTATAGAATTTAATTATCACGAATGCTTTTCGGCAATGCTTACACGAGTTAGATATCATATTAGGCCCACATCTAGCTTCATTAACTTCATAATAAAGTTAATAATTATAGAATACAATTTTTATACTAGCAGCTATTTGAATATGTGCTTATAGAGTGAGCTTCCAGAACATAATCAAGTTGAAGTATAAAAATTGGTTTTATTGGACAAGTTTAGATTACGCAAATTATAATGCCTCTACAGTTGATATTCCATAAATCAATAGTCCACAAAATGATATATTCTGTTATTTGCCAGCTTTACCTCTTCACCAACTCCATTTGTTAATGTATATTGATATCTCTAATTCGATATATTAGATTAACTAATAATTTTTGGCATAACCGACAGTATCAGCTTATGGAATGTCAATCGTGCATCATTTCCTCTATCTCTGCTGTTGATCTGTACCTATTGATTAAACTATTTAAAAAGTATTCATACTACTACGCACCAGTTGGTCCGGCTCCTCTCCAGTACGTTAACACGCCTTCTTCCTTAGCCACTCGACCTAATGCATTGAACACATTAGTGTATCCACGTCTTTCAGCTACAGGCAAACGTCCATCAGCTTGCATTCGAACAAGACACACCTAATTGATAAAAAATCTTCACAACGGAAACAGTCTTCCTCTGAATACAACTCGCATGGGGCTGTATTTGAATAGTGCACCTAACTTCAATTCTATTAGATTTTTGAAATGACTTAGCTTTTGAACATACAAATTAGATGTCTTGTATAATACAATTCAAACAGAACTTCAGTATTTTTTACCTAGAAGGCGTTCAATGTAATTCCTTCGAAAAAATGTAAAATCAAGACAATTCGAATATAATCGCTAGGATATCTTGGAGGCAGATTTTTCAATGATATGCTGACCAGTATGTTATCTAAAATATTTTCAATTTAAACTGGACATCTCATTTCTAACCTTATATTTGAAGAAAATATTGAAAAGCCGCTACTCGAATGGAAGAATTTGATTCAGTCAGATTTTCGGATATAACGTATTGATTCGGGGGTCCTGAGAAATTTCTTATATCCAAAGCTAAGTTATTTTCTTTTTTTGTAGCAAGTTTATATGACTCAATCTCTTTTATGTGTCTGCGAAATAAGTATTTTGAATTTTTTTCACTTTTACAAAACTGCTGAAAAGAAATATCTGCAACATAATTTATTGCGCATACCTCTATAGGACAGGTGAGAAAGCTTGCAATACCACCAGATGCTAAGCCAGTTGCTAAACGATGCCATACGGTTGCTGGCTGATCAGGAGGTACTATGGCATTCTTGATAATGTCATATAGCCCTAATCTAGCTGTGGTGTATACTGCTTGCCTAGTGATTGCCGCTGATAAACCAGCATACAACCCTCTGTAAAAAAAGTTTAGATAAAGTTAAAGAAATTCAAACATTATGCCAGTTACTACAGTATTTCCCCTGTAACTACCCTGTCCGGGTAGAGAAATTTTAGCGCAACAAATAATTAAATGATTTCTACAAATGAAAAATTGAATATATATAAATACTTATATTTATTGCGATGGTTTATTTTTGTATCATCAACTTGAAAATTATTTTTCTCAATAATGAAAACGATAACAATTTATTTTCAAATATCAGTAATATCAAACAATATTTTTTATGACCTCGAGAGTTTTGGTTTCTTCCCAATTAAAAATATAACGGACGGATTTCTTTAGTTCAATTATATATGCTGCTTAAGTTTACACTATACATATGCAAGGTGATGGAGCAAAAGGATCGAGCAGAAAAGATTAGATGTTCATGAATGCAAAGTTTAATGTACTGTAGGATTTGACACTCTCGCAAAAAATCGTAATGTTTCACTTTATTTATTTTCAGTTCTTTTCTAAAAATAGTATTTTGCTATTATTTGCATATTTAATTCGATACAATGCGCAATGCTCAAACTAAATTTGAAATAGAAAATTTTATTGGTAAACGAGTTTTATGTCGACCGTGAACTGTTTGCACATACCGAAGGAAAACAGCTCATGTCATACCTGATGCCTTGGGAAGCGACAATTTCCTTAACAGCTGTAAGTGCAGTTGTGTTTGCACCTGTGTTACCGAGTAGTTGAATTCTAACCTATGTTCATATAAATAATAAAAATATCAATATACAATGATGAAAATATTTTTACAGATAATGTGGAATTTCAGTTCAAACAGATTGATATACATTTGTTAAATCAAAGGCTACAGATTATCCATGCCATAATTGATTGATACCTAAAATATTACATTACATAACTATTATATCACTATTAATACCTGGAAGCAATTGAAATGGTTAAATAAACTGAGGAACCATGTAAAAAATTTGATTTGATTTCCATACCATTATTTTAAAAAATTTCTCTTAAAATATGATTTGAAAATGCTAAACACCTTGATGAGATCTGCTGGATGGATGAACATCCAAGCTGATATGCCAGATGCACCTGCGACAGTAAACGTTGCTGCCAAAGGAATTTTAGGAGCTGGTTTCATGTTGTCAGACATGGATGCACGCACTATATACTTCAATTCTTTTTGTTTTAGCTGTCACTAATAAGTAATGGGCATTCCACGGAGCGAGTTTGATTCTCAATTAGATTTACGGCGATAAGTCATGCATACTTGTCTTTTCAAAATCCGAAACTTTCAACCAATCAATAATTATTAATAATTTTTAAACCAATCAACTATTAGACCAAATCTTCACTGAATTGGAATAATATTACGCTTTAAAAATAATTCTTTCCATGGAAAAAGCAACTTGTTATGTCAAATATTTCTTTAAAGTCAAAGTTGATTTGAAGATGAAACGGAAATTCATTCGGGAAAAATGCTCCAATGAAACGCCATTAAGCATCGTACTACAATGTTACATCAATATCTCACATTTGATTAAGATTCTTTACATGTGTAGGACAAACTAATTTTTTGAGAAGACTACTGGAGTTATGATTGGATACTGAGGCAAAAAATCTTGTGCTCTCGCATCATGACAAAAGTTTCTCATATGTGTAACGACAATTATTTAGCAATGTATACTAAAGATCCAAAGCGACATTACCTTTGCGACCTTCCTGAGGATTTTACGAATAAAATTTTTAATATGCTCTCGCCTAGGGCAATTTTTAATCTTCTCTCGTGCAACAAAAAGTTGTTTGAGTTGTGCACCAAAGATAGCTTATGGTTTAATCTAGCATCTCAACGTTGGCGCTTGCAAGAGTTCAAACCACCGAAATCATATGGAGCAAAATCATGGATTGGTGTATATAGAGACTTTTCCTTGCAAAAGCGCTTACCTCGTGGTCCATTAACTCGGAAGTCTTGCATTGTGATAGCGAAAGGCAGAAGTGGCGGTGTCGATCTATGGTGTACCATATGTCACGGTCCAGGTTGCCGTACACGGGCAGTTAGAGATTTTGAGCGCAACGTGAGTGCCGTCGAACTGCGAGTTATAATCCAAAATGTGCACAACAATCTAACCTACTGCGATCTTAACCATATTCGTGTATTAAGCAAACCACTCAATGGAGGAGGCTTGAATCATCCCAAAGCAATTCATGCAATGATGGAAAATTTCCCAATTGCTTGCTTGCTTAAGCCCCCAGTAATATCAGCAATAAATGGCATTCTTCTAGAACAAGAAAATTCGAGCGTTTTAAAACTTAATCCATTCGATTATGCAGTCTTGACTCTTCTTGTTGATGCCAGAAACTGTGCATATGAGACAGATTTTATCGCTAAAACGTTTTGCCTAGAGCTGCCAATTGTGAACATGCTCGACCTCTCTCAACATTCACTAAATCCAATGCACTTTTGCCCCTGTATAAATAAGCAGCAGGTAGGCAGTAAAATTATTTTGTAATTACAACTTTAGCCCTTTATACAGGCCAGAAATTATCTATACTTTTTCAGCTGCACATAATTGACTTTTAAAGTGTCCAGTATGCTTACATTCTCTATACTTTTGACTTTATGATTTCAGGCTATTTCATTAATTACCATGTATAAATATGAAAATATATATTGCTTAACATAAGACACATCACTTTCTTCTAAATATATACTTTTTTCCATTTGTCATAAGTCGATGCATTGAATTGTCTATTCAGACTCAAAAACATGTACAGAGAAATTTTTCCTCTTACAGAATTTTATTTTACTTTTTCCGCAAAAATATTGTAGGCTCTAAGCGCGGCAATGCGACGTGAGCACTCTATCGTACGAGCCTTTTTTATAGATGAAAACAAAATTTTTGATCACTACGTTCAGCTACCTGGAGGGTGTGTTGTTTTAAGAGAGAGTGGTATGGAGGGGATGTAAACGTATAAATATTATGTTTTTGTAGCATCGGTTAGTAGATATTTTTTCATGCTTAAGATTTGGTAACAATCCTGAAGTTAATGAAACTTTCCATTCATATCAAATTGTGTGTTTGTTTTTATATTCTTTCTATTATTTTGAATCAAAAGATTTTAAGGATTTTAAATTATATATAGTAAAAAAGTTGAATTTTTAGGTATCGCAATTTAATCCCTTGATGGCATGTAACATGACTTGCCCTGATTCAAATCTTACACATAGCTCAGGTATCGGGGCGCAAATAGAATATGAGTGTTTGTTATCTTTAAACATGAAAAAATCCAGAAGGAAATGTTGAAGACTCTTGTTTCAATTGTGTGCATGCCAAGTTTTGCCATGAAATCATGACCATTTTCTAAATACAGTTTGAAACACTTAGCGACAAAATACTCTTTATCAAACAACAGTTTGCATCATCTTGAATACATTATTCAGCACATTAAGTTCATAGTAATAGCTGATATCTTTAGGACCTTGATTTATACATCAGTGAAGCTATATGTATGAACCAGGTGAGTAAGAGCTAGTCTACATTTTTCACAACTTCAAGCTGAAACAAACCATCTTCATGGACTTCTAAAAATACCAATTTGTGTGTTTTTAATGCCAAAAAAAATTTTTAATTTCAGGCATATCATAGGTACATTTAAAGATTTTAAGTGATTCAACGGAAATACTTTTTGTTATTATTGACCAAATATATTTATTTAATACTTGCTTTGTATGGCTTTGGTGATAAATAAGCTCTTGCTTAGTTGTTACACACAATCTGAGTGTTAGGAATTAACTCCCTTGGAGATTAATTCTACTTTTATAGCTGCGGTCAGTTTTCATTTATGACATTCCAAGTAAATTGGCTGCACAGATTCCAGTAGGGTTATATATTTTGTTGTGTTGATGAAGGTAGCTCACTTCTATCAATGCAATTAGCGCATGATAAATTTACACACTTCTGTTACAGTTCCTATGTTCTGTTGTGTTTCATGTTTCTAACATTGAGTTCAACTAACTGTTATTTAATGTGAAATAATTTTAATGTCTCTTTATTACTCAATTTAGCTGTTGTCGTATCACATTGTAATTGCTATAGATATTACACTGAATGACATGCTTGTTTTCAAGATGCCACTAGAAAATATAGTAATAAGGCAGGTATTCTGATTCTCTATTCCACTCAAAAGGCGGGTTTATCCCTACGTTGTATGCACAGCACCAATTCATTTGGATTTTAAACTTTACCAAATTATATGAATCTTTTGTTTTTTATCCATGTTCTTTGGTATATCTTGCTCTGGGATCTATACATGCAGCATCTTCTAATGTGATCAATTCAATTTTACAAGTATTTGCCTATAGACCTTATGCAAAATGTCACATTGTGCAAGTTCAGCTTCGAATATTAGAACATCACCGATTATTTTGGTGGCCCAAGCAAAATAGTTATATCCACGTTTACTGTTTGCACATTTATTTCACTTGCCAATGCCTCATTTATCTGTTTTTTGTGTTGAGTGTTCTAAATAATTCAGAAGTTATTTGGAATAAATTCTTCTTTTTGAGCTTCTACAGCACAGATTATTGAGAAATCTACTTTAGCTGAAGTAAAATAGCAATGTTCTGAAATTAATTAGCATTAGGTGGAAATATAATTTAAGGCTTGTCAAAGAACTTCATTTCAATTTAGGCACCCTTCAAAATAATCATGTTGCAACCGAAAATGTGAGTATTTTTCCATTATAAGATTTTGTTAGATATGATAAATGCATATTCCTGCATAGTTAACTTATAAATATAGTCTTTTTGAAAGCTTCAATTTCGTTTTGT
Organism: Vaucheria bursata; assembly: GCA_032358265.1. Lineage (NCBI taxonomy): Eukaryota > Xanthophyceae > Vaucheriales > Vaucheriaceae > Vaucheria > Vaucheria bursata. Next base: position 84,990 of record JAULBW010012915.1, read on the forward strand.
CATCGGAATGCAACTAGTATTTCCACTTCAGAGCTTGTTGAAAACTTTTTATTCATAGGTAAAAAACCTAATTTCAGGTCATAGAATACATCAAATAAGATTCCAAACAGTAAAATAAAATATTAATGTACAGAATATATATATGCAAATTAAATTGTAGCATCTGTCAAATTATATTATTTATATTCCAAAAGGTTGAATATTGGAATTTCCTCTCACAAATTACCTATATCCTAAATGAATCTTACAAATGTTCTTTATTCATCATACAATTTCTATATTGCTCTATATGAATTTATTCAACTGATATATCTTTGCCATACAATATACTATTATCCTCGTAATTACTATCTGGCCATACTACCTTCCAAATTGTAAAGCTGCAATGTGTTGCTAAATGTAATTCACTTCTTCCGTTCTCTTGCATCAAACTACTATTTTGTGGTGTTCCGCTGTACACCGGAAGGAGCCCTACCCATTCATCGCTCGCCTTGTTTACTTGCCATTAACATACTCTTATATTACAGCTTTTCTTTACTGTATAATTAATTATTATATGCTTGCATTGTACACTTTGCTTTTGTTTTCCTAATTTTCACTTTTGACAGCAACAAAGTTGCCTTTTGAAGAAACCATGCACTTAAATTTTGAATAAATATGTTAACATTTCATTAGAGTTGCTGTTTAACTTTGTAACAGTATTGTAGACCAATTTTAATATTTCATGGTACCTCTTAAAAATTTGAAAATCCACAAAAAAAAGCTCATAGGGAAATATACAAATATGATTATTAACTCAAATTAGCTTCCACACGAATTACACACCCATGTAAGATAGATTTTGATGGTGAATAGATAAATACATTCGCTCCGATTAAATAATTGTCACTGCTGTTCATCCATCAAATTCGAATTGCGCTTGGCATCTTTATCTGTAAAGAACATAGATTTTAATTGCCCAAGTTAACTTTAAAATGCCATGTTGGCGAATGTAAGTCGTAGTCTTAAAGTACTAAGACATCTAAAAACTGTCCTTACTTAATTTATATCATTTTTTATTTAAAATTATACTTTTTCTAAATTTCTAATCCACATTTAAAAATTTTTCAAAAGCGAACACAAGCTAAATAATTTATGATGAGGAACAGTAAAATATATTCACTTGACGAAATTAATTTACTGCTGTTTTTTGCATAGTAAAAAGCTCTCATAACTAGTAATGCCACCTCTTTATTACAACTTAACTAAGAGGCTTTTATTGCCATTCTAACTAGTAAATTTCTCAAATCAATACAATTTTGGATACAAATAAAGGTTAACTATGAATGTTGAAATAATATTGTTCTGCATCTTTCATTAATATTCATGTCCAATCTTCCTATTCTTGATATCAATAATATAAGATGGTAGAAACATTTTTAAAATATCAAAAAGGAAAATTTTTTCATGTCAGAAGGATTTATTTGAAAAATTAAAGTAACATAATGAGAAATAAGATTATCTTACTGCTTTTTGCGATCCTGCATCAGTGTTCCGTATTGGTCCGCGTGATAATTCTGACAAACTTGTTAGTGATCGTTTTGAATTCTTCACACTAATCAATTCTTCTCTGTTGACATCAACATTGATTTTGAAATTCTGCATAAAAATCCAGTATAAAGACTGATTGTTAACGGAAAAAATAAATGATAAATGTAATAAAGAAATGACATAAAAAATTGATCTATAATGTACTTCTAAATTAACATCATTTAACAGTTTTTCCAATGCAATATGAGTAATTAAAGCAATTTCTTAGACTATCAACGACAGATTGAGCTGTTTGATGATACTGAACTTTTTTGCTAATATAAATTACATTTATGACTCTCGGTTGAGAAGAAAAATTTTTTAAGCGGCTGAAATTGAAAACAATGGCATGCGGGATAAATGCAAACTCTAGTGTAATGGCTACGGGAAAAAATTATGCTGCTTAGAGTAAAATAACATACATACAAATCCTGATAAGGATATGAGCGCATGTGATTAATATATTCAATACCTTGCGCAACCTGTGAATTCGTTGCACTATTGCGTAAACTTTAATAATAAAAAATAATACAGGATATTTACGGCAATGCATTGATGGGTTCTATATGCAAAAAAAAGGATTTCGAATATATTTAATAAATAAGAATGAAATGTTATTTTAAGAATGACTAAAAAACGCAAACCACTTGCTTCTTCCACAGTTTTGATAGCGATATCAACTAATTTTTACCAAATTTGTAGCACATCCTAATATTGGCAGAATTCTGTCTGCATAATCGATAATCTTGATTGGAATGAAAGGTTACTTTTTCTATGTTGAAATTATATTCATGTCGAGAAAGTCCTGTCAGCGGATTAATTTGACCGTGAAATTAGGCCAAATAAATGAGTGAAAAATTTCGTACCTTCTTAGCATGCGAACATCCTGCATTAGATATGGAATCGTTCATTGTTTTCTTACGCTTAGTGTAAGTTTTAATTATAATTTGATATCCTCTGCATAAAAAATGAATCAAAAAGGGTCTAGATTCAACGTGCGTCTTGCTAAGGAATGTTCGTTACGAATAAAACCGAGCATAGACTAAGGCTGATGTTAAGTGGTAAGACAGATTGTAGATCAATAAAATGAATTTTTGCGGGTCCATCATACCCGTATTTGACCGAATGTACAAAAAGTGTTAGCTGAATAGATACATGGTACTCTCAAGTGTTGTGTAGAGCCGTAATAGCCTACACGTTACTATAAGTCGGTAAACTTTCCCTACAGCAATTTAATTTAAATTGCTGTAAAGTCATTCATATCTTGTTCTTGTGCATTCTATATAATTTCCATTGGTTGTTTTGGCAAGTTTCGCCGTTTTATCCAATAACAAGAACTGTAGTAATCAAAACCGTAATGCATTGAAATGTTTGCCATCTAAATACATGAAAATATATCCCGAACAAAAAGTCACTTGATGGAAAAGACAAAACTATTCCTTTCAAATAAATATATATGTAAACCAATTGTTCCTAAAAATTTCTAGGGGGCAGTAAGCATAAAAATGCACCCAATTATTTCCAGACCCCCAAGTGATACCAATAAAAATTAGCCTGACAAAATAGCAGCATGTTTTTTTGAAAAAAAGTCAAGTAACTTTAGCTGCGCAAATTGGTACATGTAAAGAAATCATGGAAAAGATATTTAGTGATGACCAAAATAATGAAAGCATTTCAGTTTCCCTTTTGCCATGAAAAAGGCATGACGAATTATGTGGCTCCAGTGATATTCTGTTAGGAATCACTAGATTAAAGGCTATGCATGTAACCAGTAATAAGCACAACCAGAAACCCAAAGAAAACATACACAGCCAATAATATATTAATCCTTGTTCGTGTGTTGCCAAGTATGAATCTTGTCAACACAATACTACTTAAGAGCACATGCATATGAGAACACACTTATGAGAACACTCTTTAAGAGAACATACTTTACAAGAATGCACATATAAGACAAAATAAGTCTATAGAGTCACAGTTCCATGACAGATCACGGCAAAGCAGATCAGATGCTGACATATTCCTTTTCAGGATGTCAAAGTGTTCAACATGTTTGAATATGAAAAGTAATGATACATATACTAAACTTAATGATATATTTTTAAATAAAGAATGCTTACTGAAACATTATTTATTTTATATCCAAAAATTTAGTTTAAGAAATATTTACTTGCCAATCTTATAGAAGATTCTTGTTAAGACTAACAGATTGCACTGATGCGTAATCCAAGAAGTAAGGACAAAACAAGGAACATGAAAATATCATGTGAATTATACAATTATATTAATCTTATCTCATGTGTTGACCAGAAGAAATCTTGTCAACACCCTACAACTTATTCTACGTGCATACAAGGCAAATTAGATCAAACTATGGCTGCAATTCCTTGAAGGAATTGCACATGAGTAAACATTATTACATGTAAGTGAATCATGGTTCTAAGATAAATCATATGGTGGAAACACATTAGGTCCTGACAATTCTTTAAACTAAGTACTTGGTTTGTATCTAGAAAAAATCTGAAAACTTTACCATTCTTGGTCTTTTTTTGTTGTTTTTGTACTTAAAAAATGAATAATATTGATATCTTACCTTTCTAAATCATAAAAAAGGCAGTTTACCTTCAATGAAAAAAGTTTTAATTTTTAAATAGTTATTATTTTACTTGATCACTAATACATTGCTCTGTGCTGAGAATTTATAGCCTGCACTGTAGTAAAAGTGGAATTCAGAAATCATGCTGAAAGTAAATCTGGATGCTCAGATACTGGTATCTTTTAAAACGTCTATTTCTAGATATTTAATGAATGTTAAAAATATTGTGACAATGTTGCTGAATAGAACTGCTCAAATAAGCAATGTAGCATATAATAATTTATCATAAAAGCAAAATTTATATATGGTATAACTATTGTTCAAGTTTTGTAGTACCATAAAAAGTATTGCATTGTTATAAATACTAAACTGTAGAGTTAGGGGGTGGATATCCGCATCTTTTTATTTTTATTAAAGCAAATGTAATATAATGTTTCAAAGGAATTAATAATACTGTCTTCATATTGGCAATTTTGTGATGAATCTGTGTGGGTCCATAAATGTAAAATGTATAAAGCACAATGTTAAATTTTATGGGAAAAAATCCATTTTTACTGGTCAATTGATGCTTATTATACTTAAATCAAATGAATATTCAGAGTAGCCAATCAAGTTAATGATTAAGCATCATATACATAGGCTTTAAATATTTTTCAAATAGTTAATACTATGGCCATCCCTTAACAAAACACTTAATTTTATTGGAATGCCATTCAATGTAAATTTTTACTGCTATCAGATCAGATAGCATACCATTTAGCTATGTAATTCACATGCACAATGAGATAATAGAAGAACTGCTTTTTAAATATATTCCTTAAGTGCCAATGTTGTGAAAATAAACTTTAATTTCTTTCAGGTGGTAATGAAAAGATTAGAAATTTGTTGAATGAACTGTTTTTTCTTCTACGGATAATTTTCATTCTTGGTGGCACAAAAAAAGTTTAAAGTTAAATCAAAGGATGAGCTCACCAATTACATTACTGGTTAATCACTAAGTTGCATATTTATCCTTGAAGAGCTAATTTTTATCGCTTTTTGTATTCTGAAATGTATGGTTTTGTCATGTTCAGATACTGTCTTTTGCCTTTCTATTTCCACTGGCAAAAAATTTTGGCCCGTAGAAAATGTCTTATGGAAAAAGTTTTGTCTAAAAAAATGTCTTGTGGGGTATGGGAAAATCTTTTGTGTTAAACTGGCTCTGCTGGAAAGGTCATTGCATAGGGAGGAGGGAAGATGCTGCTGAGCCAAAAAAAGAATGGAAAATGATTACATCTGGGAGCTGTGGGCCTCATGTTTCATATACCGGTATAAATTCGGTTTCAAACCGATGTTGACTTGCCAGAAAAAGTGTTCACATTGTTGATGCTGTCAACAACACTGCTGTTAATGACAATCTCAGCGGATTCACGTTTATCCCTTCTCCATCTTTACATTGTATCGTGTTTGATTTGCATCTGTGGTTCGTCAAGAAGTTCGCACTCTATACATCCTGGCTTAACGTTTCCTAATTCATTGACATCGAACGAGATTGACGAACCATTTGAAACCTGGTATAATTCGACATCATCATCTAAAAGTCCAGTCGGTTTTAATGAAAGTGTGCAATCTTATGATTTCTTTACGGTTGGTCAGAATTTTCGGACTCGTCTCAATGATATAGGTGACATCACAAAATATCGCGTTTTTTCAATCATCGGACGTCAACAAAGCGGGAAAAGTTATTTACTGAACACGTTATTCGATTTGAAATTTTTGGTTAAAGAAGGCCCATCTGGATATGCCAAATTAGGCTGTTCCTTAGAGATATGCACCGAGCCTGCTTCAATTTCAATGCCAATACTCTTACTAGACTTTGAAGGAATTGAAGGACGAGAAAGAGATTTTACTGATCTTGATTCACGTACTGTGTCACTGGCTGTAGCTGCTTCAGATGGTATTAGGTGGATCAAATTTTATAATTGTAAATTGATTTCGGTGATGTTCTTAAAATGATAAAATTTATCCTGATGATTCGAATTGACATTCAATTTTCTCATATCGGTACTAATTGTTATAACAAGTTTGATGGCAATGTCACTATATACTACTTAATTAATGTGCAATCAAATTATTGTAGAGAATTCATGAAACCACGGAAAATAATCACAAGTAGTACTCAAAGCAATTGTAGCAAATCGAACATTACAAATCAATTGAAGCAATAATATAGATAAATAGATTAAATGTTTGATAGATGAGGAAGGCTATTACAAAATGTGCGGTAATATGTCTCCTTCAGTAGTGATAAGTATGTAAATTTTACAAGATAAGGCTCCCGATGCTAAATGTGAGGATAATGCGCTGAAATGTGTCAGTCAGGCAATTAAACTTGACTACATTGAATTTCGAATATGGTGAATCTGCTTTGAACTAATTTTCACTTCTAACAAATAAACAAAAAAGTTATGCAAAGTTCAGATTTAGACTTTTGATATAACGATTTAGTTTGCTGTTCCCAACAGATTCAAAATTTACTTTATGCAGTTTAAATGTTTAGGTATAATTAAAGATTATGTATGCAAGTACTAACACTATATAAGGATAGAAAGTTTATGTTGCTTGCACATTTGCTATACGTATTATTTCCGAAAAGAGACCTGGAAGGCCCAATATTTTTGCCTTTTTTATGTGATAAGATTGTCAATTTGCTGATATCAAATTTATGTGCGAAATTTCATGATTCGTTTTTAAGAAGAACTTTTGCTTTGTAATTGACCTTTTAGTCGCAGACATTTTTTTCATTTCTACTTTGGTAGATTCACTGTAAAGAACGTTGGCAGGGGCAACTATCTGCACATTACTGCATAGATTTTTCTTTTTTGCATTATTTCAATATTTATAAACTTAAAACTTTTAAAGTCAAATAATCAAAATTGATCTATTATTGCCAAGATTCTCATAATAATATTTGACATGTTCATAGAATGCACACAACAAATATAATTCCATCTATAATTATATTTTGTTCTTGGACATTTCTTAGGCATTTATCTGCGCCCATAACTTCCTCTTATATTCGATTTTTTACTATGTTTATGTTAATCTTTCAAATTTATTACAGAAAATAGCAGTCTTTGCGATATATTGTGTTGTAGTATGAAAGCAAACTTATTAACTCCTCTTTTTTAATATTAGAACCTATTTTGCCTTTGTCTGACAGTATCAATTTTTTTTGCTTATTTTGCAGTCTTGATCATAAATCTTTGGGCTCAGGATGTTATGGATAATGGCCGAAACAGTATATTTCCAAATATATACAGGTTTGAAAATAATTTTTTATGGAATTGAATGATTTCATAACCAATAATATGAACATAGCAAAATTCCAAGCAAATACTTCATCAGATTTAGTTTCCTTTATATTCTTCAAATTCATTGATGACCAATTGAATACAGTAAAATAATAATCTTCAGAAAATCTTCAAAACCATTGATGAAAAATATAATCATTTAACCACTTGTTTTATTTATTGAAATTTTTAAAATAACTTAAACTCAATTTATAACAAACTCTTGAGCATTGTACCATTCTCACATCTTTTAAAATTCAACACTGTTAAGAAAAGACTCAAAATAGATTTGCTATGAAGTATATTTTGAAATTTAATATTAAAGATTTTGCTGTGTTTATTTTATTATCTGTTGAAATAACACAATTGAAAGAAAAGAAGAATTAATTAGTAATAAAGAGAAATTCATGCTTACCATGAAGATGTAATCCATATTTTTAGTGGCTAGTTATTAAATTCAAGTTGTATAATGTAAATCTATTCTTTCTGGTCAGTTCTGAGCTCAATACACAGGTGCGGTTTGACAATTCATAATCAATATATCTATCATTTATGCATTTTAGATGTCTAGATAGATAGCAAATTTTAACAGATATTAATGTAATTTTTTCTAAAATGTGAAGCTAGTAATGTTTTTATCAAGAAAACATTGATAAGATTCCAAATTGTTTACAAATTGCTTCAATAGGGAGGTAGCAAAACATCAAGGAAACGCAAAGAGAGTTCATCCAATAAAGGTTTTGGTACTCTTCCGCGATGTTGAAGATAGCCAGCAACTAATTTCATTGGTCAAATCAATTCGCCAATCGGTTCAAACCATCAATACAGAATTCAACGTGTCAAACTTCTCAACAAAACCTACTGCTTTAAATCGGTCCCATGCAGGTCCCGATGTAGAGTACTTCGGGCTACCACATATGAAATTTCGAAAAAAAGCCTTTGATAAAGCTTTATTTGAACTTCGCTCAAGGTTGATTGATTTAAAGAGCTCGCAAAATACTCTCAATTCGGACAGTGAATTTGACTCTACACACGAAGAAACTCCACGTCTTGTGCCTATAAATGGACATTTTTCATCTAAATTTACGAATGGTAAATCGAATAGCAACGGAATTGATGAAAATCGGGTACCAAATAGAGTTCCCTTGAAAGAAATTGAAAGTTTTTTATCGATACTCTGGGAAGAAAAATCTGCAGTGCTTGAAGACATATCTATGGCAAGTAATATGTGAAGATATTAGTATGTACAGTTACCTCTGGGTACAACAAATTTACTTTTGACGAATTTTCGCAATAAATAATAAATGAAAATTCATGTTGTTTCAAGCTCATCTTCAAATTTTTGGATAACTTTAGTTTTGGATTTACTGAATAAAATTGGCAGATTCGTTATATCCCATGTTTATTCTGTGTAGCTGTAAATTTGTGAATTTCTTTTTCAAAACTTTATTTTGTAAAAACAATTTTTGTATGAAAAATTTATTTGGTTAATTATAGTTTTTAGTAACATCATTATATGCTTCATTAATGAAAAATTTCTTTCAATTAAATAATTTGAAGGTTTATTGGCATTCTACCTAAAATCATTTCAAGTCACGAGGTATTTTATTAGTTTTCCACTGTTTACCTTAATAATTATTATCGGTGCCACCAATTTTTATTGCCTAAGAGCTCAACAAAAAGATTTAAATTTATACTTTTGTTTTACAGAATTATTATTTTTTTGAGTTTCAGTTCTTTCTACTGGTCGATATAGGTAACCCCGATAAAGAGTACAGCCACTGGTTGTTCTGTCATAGAAACTCAAGTTACTATCATATAGGTCTTCAGTAAACTTTGAATATTGCAGATTCGCTTAAACTAATTTTCACTTATAACAATTAAACCAAAAATCATGTTGTGCCAAATTTAATATCAAATATAATAGATTTTGGATGTTGATTAAATTTTATTTGGTAGTTCCGACAAGTTCATTGCTATTATTTCTTTGAAGAGATTTAGGTTTATTATCTTTTTCAGGAAAGCTCCGATGGAGAAAGTCAAGATGTCCGTTTGACTGTAGCCATTTTAGCATGTGTCGATACGGCTCGTCCTCTATGTTTGAAACTCGAGAAGAAAGTAAGAATTCTGTGCATTCCTATTGGTAGAGTATCAACAAAAATTTCTTAACATGTAAAATGATACGGAAAATATGAACCTTTTAAGCTATAAAATAGGCGAAGAATATCCTTTTGATAAAGAAAAATTGATACTTTCAAAACTTGGTTAGTAAATCCGACTCTTTTCTACCCTGTTCTTATTAGTTCAAGTTCTTATATACTGTCACAACAGTATTAATTGATTGGTTCCAAGATATCAAACCTTTAACATCAAGCAATATTGATCATGCTAAAATTCTTATTGTTTTTTGCTTTTTTGTGATTTTTTGCATCAAACTGAATGCAATAAAGTTCGGATGTAGGAAATCTCTTGAAACCACCCAACCAACTTGTTATAAGCAAAATTTGCTAAACTGTAAATCTGAAAATAAAGTAGGCACAGCATGACTTTTTCATTTATTCGATTTGTGCAAAAATTCGTTAAATTGTATTCATCGCATCCGGAACAAAACTGAATTCTACATTTTTGCTAGAAATTTAAACGTGATTATACTGTTTTTGCAATAAAACGAGAAAATATTAACTGTTTCTGATAAAAATTTGCTTTTCAAAACTGTTGTAGTGACATTACTTTCCACAACAAACTGAAGTGGTAAGTCACTGTGAGAATAATTGATTTAAATTAGAGATGTTAAGACTGAATAGCACCAACAAATAGAAATTTTAGTTGAATGCTATAACTTAGTCAACACATATGTATGGATGTGTGTGTTTATTGTATACATAGGTTTCAGCTGCAGCCTTAACTGGGGTCCCAATTTTAGAATTTGGTACGGATGCAAAAGCTATACTGAGAAATGCACTAAATCAGTGGAATCAAATTATGGAAACATCAAAGGTAACCAGAAAATTTTTAAAGGGAATTTTTTGTATTTTAATCTTTACTTTTTCTTTAATTTCGCTGCCAATGATCTTGAAATTTTAAAACGGTGCAAAATGCTAGCTCATAGAATGAGCCAAATTTAGAAAGGAATATTTTTTTCAATTTTAAGATGATTTCAAACTGTTTTTTAGTTCCACGCCATAAATATAGTGATGCTGGTAGAATTATCAGTATAATTTTAAATTTTGATATGTTATCATATCTTATTTTTCGATAAAACTACACAGGTATATATTGATAAGTGTATACCTGTACGTATGAGAGATGTTTTAAATTTTTAACTACAGCCTTTTTAGAGAAAAAATTCTTAGGATCATTTATGTGAGTTCTATATTAAATTACGTGTGCTTTTTCTTTCCTTACACCACAAAATTTAAGCTTTCTCAAATCTGTGACCTTTCCTTCAAAAAAGTGTTTGGGGACATCCGAATTCAATCGTGCTGTCAAAGTGAAAAATTTTACGAAAGCTATTATTGGCTCTTGTGGCACTTGAAGCTTCTTTGTATTTTGAATTTTTAAACTTAAAATTGATCTAATTTACTTACGACAATCTACAGATATAATTTCAAGGGCAGTATGCTTCTTTAAAGGAATTATACTCTCATAAAAATGGCTCAAGTTGCTAGCAAAATTGCAGAACTATTTTAGCAGCACATGATGTAAATTATTCAAGTCTAGAAGTAGACAATATTATTTTTCCATTTATTGATTGTTCCATTATTTCTAAAAATTGAAGTAACAAGTTGAAAAAAAAGCTTTAAAATTCCATTTGTTCTATTAAGGGGATTATGAAATTGGTTTTTAATTATATTTTGTTATATAGGTAAGTATAAACTCGTTTGGAGATGTTCGGGACCGAATTGGAAGGCTGCTTGAATCTGCATATGCTATGCATATATTGCAACTGCGGATTTTATTTGAGGATCGCTTTGGTAACGTAAACTTCATATATAACGAATTCACTAATAACGATTTTCTTACCTTAAATGGATAAGAGGCAAGTCTATTGTGCTAAGTTCAGCTTCAAATTTTCGGATATAACTAATTTCGGATACAATGAACTAATTTGGTGGTCTTGAAAATTCCTTTTTTCCGAAATTTACTGCATATACAAAATTTAAAAAATTATACACTGAATTTTAGATTCCCTTCAAATTTTGAAATGCATTGAACTGCTGAACTAAAAAAGAATTTAATTTAGTCGAATTAAATCTCAAATAAATAGATGGCAAAAATTTTTTTAGTTGAGTTACAACAGGATTAAAATTTCGAAAGATTTTCTTTCTATGTTAAACAAATTGCTTGTACACCCGCTATATTTATTAATATAAGCAGATACATAAGTTTTTGGACCCAGCCAAATAGGTATCTTAATGTGTGACCATTTCTATCCCTTTTCTCGTTCATCTTACTGCCTTCTATCTGTGCACCATCTCAACATTGTTAATTTTCCACTGGGCTTTTCAATACCAATTTATTAAAGTTAATTGCTAATTTGTCAAAGTTAATAAATGTTGACTGCCATTTGTCAAAGTTGAAAAAGAAAAGTATAAATGCATATTTAACGCGAGATAATGCTCGGTTCATGAAAAGTGATATTATTGGTGTGTTGAACAATTCAGTTAACTCTTCACATTTGCTTAATTTTGTTGCTGTGTGAGCAGTGGAACTGACTTTCTTCTGTTATTCCAAGTTACAGAATAAGAACTTTTAGGAAAATCTATTTTTTATTTGTGTTCTGAAGAGGGGAACTTTATTTTTCTATCCAAATGAGTGAGGAAGTTGACAATCTTTAGATATTCTTGACAAAACAGAAGAATAATATTTTTTCAAGTACAATATTTCGTTTATTGGAGGATAGTCTCAACTTGTAGGTTTTTGCCACAATATCAATAATTGAATGCATGCATATAAATGACATGGGTTAGATGTTTGTTGAATTTTGATCAAATTAGAAGTGTTAATGAAAAAAAGCTTCAGTTAAATATTTAAAGGAAATTTAATGACTTGCAAAGTTCTAAATGGATTGGTTTAATGTTCAAATGTACCACATTCGAATATTTATTTATACAACTTTATATTTTATAATTTAACATTTATTCCATAAATTATAAAGTATTGCTTTAAATGTATTTTTACTGTTATTTCTCTATATACATTTCAGATATGAAGTTTGAACCTTTGAATGAAGAAAAAAACTCGCAGAATTTTGAAAGTTACGAGAAATTAGTGCAAGATGTCGAAACTGGATTTGGGGTGGCAGCAAACTTGGCATCCCCCCCTGAAATAGCCCCCTTATTTGAGCCACTCGCTTTTGCCGAAATGGCTAGGCTGCGAAGAACTCTAGATGATAAAATTGCAGATCGGATTTCCGAAAATGCTGCATTATTATCTAACGAGGATAACAGTAGAAAAGAGGTGTACGTTAAGCGTGCCCCTCGTTGGAAGGTGTTGTTGTTACGGGCATTTGTTGTTGCTTTGAATTATGCACAGGTACATCGTAAAAATGACGTCTATAGTAAACTTCAAGTATAACAAATGCACTTTTGATGAATTTTAATTTGTAACAAATAAGCAAAAAAGTCATAATGTACTGAAGTTCAGCTTCAGATTTTTGGCTGACAAATTTTGGTTATGTTCTTTTCTCTTTGCAGGCTACTCAGGGAATTCGTGCCGCACGTCGAGAAAGCGAAAAGAGACAGAAAAGAATGCCTCACTATCCCCTCTTTTGAAATAAACTGTCGAATTCAATAAACTGCTCTGAACTGTGCTTTTTTTTTGTGAACAGCAACCTAAACTGCCCCAATGTAACTGTTTTTGTTAATTTCTTGCTAATCGAAAAAAGTATTTAAAAAGATTAAATTCCATAATCTACTGGATGATATTCTAAATTTGTGGACAGAATTAATTTTATGTCCAAGTCCAAATTTACTCTAATCTTAGAAACAATATTTTAAATGAAGAATTTGCAATAAATACAATGAATGACGTAATTTAGCCTTTTGGAACATCGTTACTAACAGATTTAACACAAATTAAACTTGTGGCATTTTACTAAAGTGAAGGTGCCTGAAGTTATTGACACAGTACCTGCCATCTGGGAATTGAAAAGGGAAGGTAATTACAAGATACTTTCTTTTTCTGGAAGGTGAAAGGATATGTAAATTTTGATAAAAGTAAAGGACTAAGCAAAAGGAAGTGATAACAGTAATCAGTGAGGTAATTACAAATTACTGAACATTTTTCACATTAACTTTCCTGGTAATTTATCCAGATATGTAACTATTCTGCGATACAACAGTACTTTTTGATGGAGTGATAAAGACAATAAGATAAGCAACACATCAAGGCAGAATGAATATTGTTATAGGTTATATTCTTATCATGTACGTCAGCCACCTAAAACGTGTGTGCACTGCTATAGACATGCAATGATGTTGCTTACTTCCTACACTATTGTTGATGTTACAATGAGGAGTAAGCAATGATCACATCAAAACTTAATCTTACTATTATGGAGTAGTTTGCGGATTGGTATTATCTTAAGTTATTGTCGTTCCTGCTCAGAACCTTGGCAAACTAGACCATTTGATGTGCAGTAGTGAGCATTTTAGTTGAATACTGGAAAGATTGCAAATCACAGTTAATTCTACCAAGTATTTTTTGACAATAAGGTTTTGTCTGGGGTTTAATGTGAAGCTTGATTAGATAGATCTGCACCAAAATAGGAAATGTTCAATTATCATGAATATCACTCTTTTGTTGTGATAAATACATGCATGTACATTTGTAAACAGTACCAATGTAGAATATGTCTTTCTAAGATGTATAGATTCACTGAACTTCTTCCTGATAGTATTTTGAAATCATTTGAACTAGCTTTCAAACTATTCTAATTGTTCCCATAGTTACATGGAAATTTAGTTCATTTTTAGGCAAAAGTGCCTTGAAAGTATACTTTGGTTGCACATTAAACATCAATATTATGCCTCAAATATTTACTAATAGCCTATTACCCAAGTACTAAATCATTTGTTACTCTGGAAGTTAGCAATGTACCTCAGTTATCTTGGTATTTTCAGTTAATTGCCCAAATATTATCAGGTAATTATCTGAATGTTATTGGGTAATTACCTAGATATTACTAAGTATATGATAAATGGCAATTAGATTTTCTTATTTAATTTGTAAAAGGTAATTACTCAGTAAGATAAAGTATATGATAAATGGCAATTAGATTTTCTTATTTGATTTGTAAAAGGTAATTACTCAGTAAGATAAAGTGTAAGATAAATACATTCTCTGGATTACCTTGAAAGAAATGGTGAAAGGTAAAGGCATCAAAATTAAAATTACCTTGTACCTTTACCTCACCTTCCTGAGTCCTACTGCAGTTTACTCAATTTGATCTAGTTGAATTTAAAAGGCATAATTACAACCATTGAAGAAACCCAAATATCTTTTTGAAGTTTCAGATGAAGCCAGACAGTATCAAAGCCTGACAACTCCTGCATTGATTTTGCTCTGTAGCTGTAGAAATCTATGAGTAGAGAAATGGATGTTATAAGAAAATTAAAATGGTGGAACTCTATCTCTACAAGAGGAAATACACTGGGTAATTCTTTACTTGCTTAGATGTGGGAATGATTTCATGAACCTAGTGACTAGGTACTGCATCGAGAGAAGTCTCCGTGACAAAATCTTCATTTTTTACGGAAATATCGATCGATGTTTTTCAGATGCGGTATTACAGATTACCCCTGGTAACGGTATTTGTCGATATTTTTTGGAGCCCAGAAAATACTCATAACGTTTGTGATGACTTTTTCAAAATCGGACTAGTAGTAAGTGACGTATCGTTGACTGGAAATGTTTCTACAGAAAAGTTGTCCAAAAGTTCAAAATAATTATTTTTTTTGTAACTTAACTCAAATAGATGCGAATAATATTCGTTATAAATCATTATAAAATGTATTAAGGCGTCTGTGAATAATTCTTTTTCAAGTTCAAGCTGAAGAATTATTATTGGTAGAGTAATAGAGACGTAAGTGAGGAAGCAAATGTGCGTCATCTTATTGTATAAATCTCATTGGCCTGCAGAGTACAACAGACATTATATTTAACTTTAAAGTCATCATTTTACAAGGATCATTCTCATCTGAAGAGTGTTCACTTCAGTTGTCATTAGATTAATTTAGCAATGTGCAATAAAGAAGAAGTCCAGGTAAAATCTGGTCATGACTTGGCGCGTTCCGTTACGTTGAATCCCATTGCCCTTACAAGAGATACAGTCAATGCCTTTAAATATCACTGGAAAAATGGCACCATTAATTGGCCCATGGGAACCTACATTACCTTGGTTCACATTGCCGCTGTCATTGGTTTATTCAAGGTTTCGTCTGCTTCGACACCGACACAGATGTTAGCGTTTATACTTTGGCCTATATCGTAAGTGTATGCTATATTTTTTATTGCATATTTAGATGCACCATTTAGAATGCTCATGCTACTTACATACTTATTCCCTCTCTTAGTTCACGTCGATGTTTCTCACTTTTATCCTTATGACGACCTCATGATGTTTTTGCTTCTATCTACTTCGACGTGAATGTCCCATCGTCACCGATGGTGTTTTTATTGTTTGTCCTTATCCAACGTTTGCAGACGACCATACACATTAAAATGTCTTTGAACTTTTACGTTAGAGCAAGTTACTGCTCTAACATATTAAGTTTTACGCCTTGTCAAATTAAAGCCATATGAGCGTAACTATTATGCACAATGTTTTATCATTTCAGTGAATTAATTTTCCAATTTTTGTTGTGATTTCATTCAAGTGCCTCTTTGAACCCTCAATTTAGGATTATAGATAGTTAAGCAACGTATAGTATTCCTCATTAGTAATGAGGTTAGCACCATTTGCTCTCTTCATCATTACTTTTCTTGTTAATATGAGTAATAGAATTGTCAATGGCAAAACTTTAGATTCCAAATCTATAAATATTTTATTCCAGGGGATTAGGCATAACAGGCGGTGTTCATCGACTCTGGGCCCACCGATCGTACGACGCGCACTGGATAGTAAGAGTTTTTCTTATGTTAATCAACAGCATAGCGAACCAAGGTTCAATATACCACTGGACTAGGGACCACAGAGTACACCACAAGCATTCAGAGACCGATGGGGACCCACATAATGCTCAGAGAGGATTCTTTTTTGCGCATATGGGTTGGCTGTTTGTGAAGAAACATCCAGATGTAATTGCTGCTGGTCGGACACTCGATTTCTCAGATTTAGAGCGTGATCCAGTTGTAATGTTTCAAGATAAGCTTGATCCATGGTTTGCACTCTTTATGTGCTTTTTCTTTCCGGGTTTCGTTGCTAATTTCTTCTGGGGTGCGTTAATCTTTAATATTATTTTTGAAATGTGAGAAAGAATATATATAAGCATGAATTCTTTTCCTTTTAATATGGGTTAAGAGGTACATGTATGGTTATACTCCCTAGTTTTTAAGCAGAACAGCTCCTTTTTGTACACCATATGAATTTTGAGGTATTCAATTGGATTACTGAACAAGTCATACCCAATGAGTCAAATTCATACGGGTTGGATATTTCGATGTACTTAGGAAATGCAATTTTAATTGCCTAGTTTAATCTATGACTTAGCTGCGTTGCATTAAACTTCAGTTGCAACATTTACTTCGAATGTAACTGATAGATATGGTGACCTCAACACATTGGTCCAATCAAAAATTTAAAATATCTGTTCAGTAATCAAATATCTAATTTGGACTTAACTTTTTCATATTCAATCATAGGTGAAAACTTCTGGGTGGGATTTTGGGTTGCTGGGGCACTGCGATACTGCTTTGTTCTACACTGCACTTGGCTAGTTAATTCAGCAGCACACATGTTTGGAGATCATCCGTACGATGATTCCTGGCCAGCCGAGAATCCCATCGTAAGTATCCTCTCAGTGGGGGAAGGCTGGCACAACTGGCACCACAAGTACCCCTTTGACTATGCAGCCAGCGAATATGGTATTGGGGCACAGTTTAATCCTACAAAGCTGTTCATCGATGCGTGCGCGAAGGTGAGCAAAATTTGGTCATATATATTAACAGCGAACTCCTGATATAATGCTTGAAGGTGGTAGTCATGACAGATTGGTTATGTACAAAAAAATATAGCTGAACACGCACAACATGACTTATTCGTTCCTAGCAAAACTCTAATGAAAGAAAATTCGATACTTCCAAAGTATACTTCTAGCATCTTTTTAGGAATGTTGATACTCTTCGGAAAGGTATTCATTCATATACAAAATTCCAATGCAACAAATCGGTCAGGAATGACAACTGTTTCTTTCATTCTGGAATATATTCAAATTTCTCTCGTTTCGAAATCTCCAAGCAATTTAGTAACGGTGCTAGCACATAATTTTATTTTTAATTTTGAAAATATTTTCTGGTCCATTTCTCTAGGTAAATCTTGTAACAAAGAGAAAGCGAGCTGTCGGAGCCTGGGAAAAATTGAAGGAGAGACGAGATAAGGCGGAAGGATTTGAGAATGTTTATGTAAAGTCGAACTGATTATAGTGTCAGCAAGTTATTTCGTGCTGTTGCTCCTTCATAAAATGTCTGTGTGTGTTTGAAGTGCATATGTATGTACCAAGGTGCGGGTCGTAAGAGAACGATGCAGCTCTACATGTATATCTAGGAAAATTGGTCTATTATACTAATCGACTGTTTTATGCGTTTCTTTCTTTTTGCTTTTGTGCCTTTGCAAAAAAACTGAAATAATTACTTTTTTGCTAATCATATTTTCCACTTCGTATAATTTGCTGTTTTTCTATTATGATCTACCAATAAAATATCTTAGACTTTCAGAGAAATAGCATTACTATTCAGCTAAGTTACTGATTGCATATTTCTTTTATTCTTTTCATCTTCTGCAAAGAGATGTAAAATGACTGTTTTTAAGAAAATATTTTTGCCATACTACCAATAACTTCTTACGAAAAGTTGAGGTTGTAGTATACTGTACTTGGCATATATCTTATCTACTTATTCCAAAAATTATGTCATATGCAATGTCTACATATATATGAAAAATATTACAAAAATGAAATGTGATATGCATCTTTTCCATGAGACTATTTCAGCACCAAGAATCTTACTGTAAAGAAAAAGCAAAATGAAAATTTAAAGAAAATTCTAGGATTTGGATAAAGTAACTATTGATAAACAAAAACATGTTTAATTTTGATGGTAAAAATTTCATATTAAGATGTAGTTATTCATCAGCACAAATTATTATGCTCCTTCTCACTTATTATCTTCTATGCATGATAAACTGTACATGGGAATAGGTGCATGCAGCATACTTTATTAAATTCATTTACATATTGCGAAAGATAACACGACTCATAGAGCAAAACTTTATTCGCAAAATAATTTTCAACTTTTTTTACTGCAAAATTTGATAGTTTTGCGGTCTTACAGTTTTCAATTTTTTTGGAAAAGAATGGCAAATAGTATATGTATTTAAGTTTCAAATGAATTTTGCGTCATTATATCCAAAAAATATACAATAATTTAGCTATGATAGATGAGTTTTTTTGCTATTTTTACACTTAAATAAAAATCTGTTCAAATTTGCACACCTTGTTCAATAATCCTCGGAGTTTCTAAATGCACTACTGTGGGGCGACTAAGAATTAGCTCCACCGTTGAAATGATCAATATTTAATTATTTAAAAAAGAACGATTTTGCCGAAAAGTTCTTGTTGCGTATTGAAAAAGATAAATATTGGCCCTTTCGTTGGCGGTGCAAGATTTTGATTGTCTCACGGTGGTACAAATGTGAAAATTGACAAATCAAGCCTACTTATTTTCCAAATTCAAATCGACTTTGGCTGACAGAAGGCAAAAAAAACAATTTTCCTCATACAAGAGACATGAAAAGTCCGAAAAACAAGAATTCGCAAGATTTGGGAGATTACTTTTTGCGTAAATATTTAAACAAGCGCTCGATTTTCGTCCAGATTATCCTTCCGAATTATCACGATTTATATCATCATTTTGCACATTAGGCAATGGTATCGTAACATATTGATTTAACCTCATTTCGTTTTCGACAGTTAAAAATTCCGGCTCGGTTAATCTGGTGTGCGCATACGCTATGTCTCCATGAATTGCTTGAATTAAATCATCTGTGCATTGTAAAAAATACAAGATTTAAAACTATATTTCTACAAGAAATGAAAGACCAAGGTCTCTTCCATCTTAACCCAGGCACAACCCCCAGTGTATTGTATTCGAATAATACAATAGCAGAGTTAATTTTTCAGTAGTGCATTCTTTTGAGTTGCATCTGCTTGTGACGTATAACTTTTTCAAGTGCAAAATTATTGTCTTATCAAGTATAATGTCTAAGGTTGTATTTGAGTAGTATACTTAAACTTGAGCATTGTTCTAGAAAACTCTTCTGTTATTGCATTTAAAACAAAAGTCAGTATTCCATCCAATATACTTAACTAGTTTACCGCTTCAATATAACCCATATTTAAAAATCCACAGAAAAAAATTCCACCAATCAGATTGCACATTCATATTCATAAGCGCAATAAATATTCCTTCAAAGGATTTAGAATAGTTAGTCTTAAATGAAATTAGTAAAAAGACTACCGTTTCCTGCCATGTTTCCACAAGCAAAACAATTCCATGTCGAAAAAGCCATGGAAAAAACTTTTGTTGGAACAAAAAAAATAATTTGGGATACCTAAATATAAATTGCTCTAATATTTAGAGGGAGGCAGTGGTGGTAGGGGTGAATGATGAATCTGAGCCCACCAAAATGATGAAAAAAATATATTTTAGGGGCCAAAACCTTTCAAATGTTTAGCTAGTGTAAGCAACAAAAGACAGTACATACATAATCGTTTATTCTTATATCCTTGAAATTACTGTAGGTATTCGAATGTTACGTCTAAATGCTCTATTAAGAAAAATCAAAAATATTTTGCATTTTTTAAGTCATCTTATCAACCTTTCAATTCTTGCACTAAGATTCAAAAGT
Source organism: Vaucheria bursata (assembly GCA_032358265.1). Lineage (NCBI taxonomy): Eukaryota > Xanthophyceae > Vaucheriales > Vaucheriaceae > Vaucheria > Vaucheria bursata. Next base: position 105,613 of record JAULBW010012915.1, read on the forward strand.
CTGCTATAAATCTTAAAAAAACTGCATAGAAAAAATATATCAAAGAACATACCTAATGATTTGAAATTCATTTCCGGTCGAATATAACCACATATGCGCAGAAAAAGTGTTTCTCCATAAAAATCATTATCTCCAAAATCGTGTAACAGATGCGGTTCCTAAAAATAAATTTATACGAGCGAGTATTTTCACGCATTTAACATTGACAAGATAAAAAGTGAACTTTAACTTTTCATCAATGGCATAATTTTGAAGATTTGAAATGATTCCAAGAGCTCTGACAGCTTTATCAGTGCAAAGAGTTGACTTTGATCACATTGAACACAACTTAAATGAATCTTCATATATAATAGATGAATAAACGAGTCATATTGTACCAAGTTAAGTCAAATTTTGGGATATCTATCAAATTTTGGGATATCAATCGAATTTTGGGATATCAATCAAATAAATTTGGTGGTTTCGGCAGATCGCTCTACCCAAAGTTCATTGCACAGAATACGA